>JAYDZE010086716.1:0-24682 GCA_034509125.1 Monilaria moniliformis
TCTGTCATCGCGAAATTCGCCCTCTTCTTCCCAAGCTCACTCGACGACACTTTGTATTTCTCATCCCTCTTCTTTATCAGCTCTTCTTTCACCATCGCCATGTTCACTCCTTGCGGCGACACCATCAGCGCCGGCGCTCCCAACGGCAGCCTATCGCCTGCGGTTCTATCTACTTCACTAATTCCGATCAATTTAATTTATCACGCAACTCTTAAATTTAATACCTCTGTCAACTTGCCAAGTGCACCAAAATTTGCCGTAGGTCTGCGCTAATTCTTCCAGTTCCGATTTCTCGACCATCTCAGGAACTCTCGGATTCATCCACGCGCCCGACGTGATCTGCATAAAAAATAAATCTACGATCTGAAACTGTTGATCGCACAAAGTTTCATAAAAAAAAGTCCACCTCATAGAAGTGGGAATGCCAAAGCTTCTGTTCCTCCGGCTGAAGTGAGTCAAAAACTCGCTTCGATACTATGTACTCCACGCCTGCAAACAGTCAGTCACAAACCAATTAACACAGACGATGAATTCTCGCGGTTAAGGATCTGATGGTGATGGAACAGACCGATGAGGCGGGCGGCGGAGTCGTCGGAATCGTAGACGGCGCACTGGAGGAAGTCCTGATTGTGGCGGGTTATGTAGTGGTGCGTCTCGATCTGGCGGGTGAGATCGTGGCTGTAAATGGCGAAGGAACAGGCGTGCTGGCTCATTTTCTTTATCGGTTTAAACGACTGCATCATCTCCGCTCCCTTGTCGAGCATCTGCTGCCCAATCGTCATCTCCTTCCCCGGCGGCACTGCGCCGTCGCCCGGCGGCATCGCGCCCGGCGTTTGGTCGGTTGAAGCCATTTTGTTATAGTTTAATTTGGAGTTAAATTCTTCACATTGCCGATCAAGTAGATGAGATATATACTCACGCTTTCAGCGGTGTGGATTCTTGTGTAGTTTCCACGTATCCATGGATGAAGATCGAGGTGGCAGAAATGGCTTGAAATTTTCCACGCCTCGTTTCGTTCGTATATTATGAGTCATCAATCTTACAATCAAGTATTGAGATATTATTTGGATCAGCAGATTTTAATGTTCATCAGTCATCACGCCACAAAAAGAGTAACCAAATCGGGCAACACTAAAACAACTAACATTCCTTGTTCAAGTTTACCAAAACTAGAAATCTGAAAGCAAAACAATTTTTCCCCTTGTGGAAATGACAATTAGATGTAAAAACAAACATACATTAATTAACAAACACGCAGATTCTTGAGCTCTTACCTCTGCAGCTCCCCGTCGTACCTTGATGGCTCTCTTGCCTATATTTGTACCTCTTGGAGACAAACAGATAGATGCAGAAATTCACCAAACTCAAGGCGGAGAGCAGCCAGTAGAAGATAATTCAAATGGTTCTTGTTGATATTGTTTCCGGCGAGCCAGCCGCCGCTGCTAGTGACATCTCTCGTCGCTCTATTCACGTCTTCACCATGATGGTGCTGAGGAAGTAGCCCAGCGACGTCGACGTCCACAGGAAACAGCTCGAGATCGACTTCAAATCCTTGGGCACCTGATGGTCGGAAAACTCGGCAGGCCGACGTAGATGAACATGTCGGCGACGCCGAATACGAAGTACTGAAACCACAGCTCATGGGGCAGGTAGGTTATGCCGGTGAGATGCCGGTGACTATCCACAGGAATGGGATGATGGGAAGGGAGGCTGGCAGGATCTCGAAGTTCTTGGTCATCTTCTTGTCCACGAAAAATGTTTGCAGCTGAGCCAGACAGAGTCATGATGATTGTGCGTAGGAAGATCGGAACCACGTTTAGTATGATCTGTAAAACAATAACCATCAAAATTAGCCGTGGTTCATAATTAGCAATATGTACGTGCTTTGTAATGCAACCAACCTGAAACGATCGGTGTGAGGTAGGAGTTGTGCAGCTTAGTCCTCAGAAAGTCGAAGGTTTCTGTTGCGGATGGCTGCAACGTAGACCTAAATGCACCAAAACAGTGTTTCTTAAACAACGGATGCTTAAGCTTAATTTCCTTGCAAGATATTATTCAATATTTTACTTTGACATGGATACGATACTGTGGCAAACCAACAGCAAAGACGATGGTAGCGAGGAACATGGTGTGGTCTTGGACTGATTGCACCTCCTACACACATAGAAAGGAGGAGCCAGTTAAAGAAGCTGGACTTCTCCTACGCCTCCTTCTCATCCTTGTCGTCAAACTGATCAGCACCATGAGAGGGCAGAGCAGCTTTCACTCCTTCGGGGTATATCCCCACCATGTACAGAGCGTCGAAGATGAGCACCGCATTGGCTCCTCTTCACTTGAACGCACGTTGAAATCGGGTCGAAGATCTTGCAAGGCAGCGGCTTCAGGTCTCCGTAGTGAGCTTGCAGGGATAGTAGTCCGAGTCCCTACATGAACGAATATATAAGTCAGCTTGATGCATAATTGAAAACAGACAACTAATGATTAAAATTCTTACCAGAAACTCGATTGAGTTACGAGAAGAACTGCTTGAACCGGCCGATGTAAGTATCGGCTAAGGTAGCCACGGATATGGTGACGATGTAGCTAGTGCCCATGAAGTTGGTCAGCTGGTTGGCCGAGGTAGCTACGTCAAAATGCATGACGCTGGCGAAGTAGGTCACCAGATTAACGGCCAATCCAAACGTTGCCATGCTCTCGAAAGTGAGGGAGCTGGCCTTCCTTTCCAGTCCACCTTCCCTTCAATGAGCTGAGCCGTCTTCTCTTGCATATACGTACACAAACATGAATGCAAGAAATTACACAGCTATTAGCACAATCAAAGTGGAAGGGTGTCTGGATACCATTGATGCTGCCGTGTTGCAGGAAGTTGAAGAACATGAAGAATGGACAAAGGTAGAGGCGACAGAGCTGCTATAATAGGCGCGGTTGATAGGGATGGTGACTAGTACATTGTCTGAATCAGACAAGTGGAAGCAGATACCAAAGGCCGGCTTAAGCATAGGAAGATTCGATTGAAATCTTCAAACTCAAATTGTGGACAGACGTAAACAATAGTAACGCAACAGAGAACAGCATCTCTCACATTCCCTTCCATCTCTGTGGAATGGGGTTACATCCTATTAATGGGCATATGACAGTTTGGCTTATTCAAGCAGCCGCAAGCTTCACGTCAACATCCAAATTCTCTTGCAAAATGTATGATTAACATTATAGCAGCAGAGAGCGACAATTTTGAACTTTAAGCGATTCCTGAAAAGTGAAAATACAGCAAACATGATACTCGCATACACTCTCTACTGCAGGCGCAGTCGAGACTTCATTTTTTTTCATTTTGTTGATTGAAGTTGGTAGTGAAAAGGGGCTGGAGAGGAGTAGAGAAATATAGGATGATGTAAGGAACCAAAGCAGAAAAGAAATTTTCATTTTATTGCGAAGTAACTCAATAAGTAACGAAATCATCAAGTCAATCCAAAACTGCTCAAGCACAAGAAATACTTATATCAATTGATATACAGAAGAATAGACAAAATAGGGTCGCCTGTGCAAAAAATGCTGAAATCTTGCTAAAATACTAGGAAAAAAAAAGAAGCTATCAGTAGTTCAAAAGTGAGTACTTCACACGTAAAACAATTCTGCCTTTGTCGACTCCAAGCTTGGCTCCTGTAACCAGCCAGTGACCAGGCATATCTTGCGGCCCCTTCGACATTTCTGTCATGTCCACAATTTTCGCCAGTTTTCCAACTTGGCCGGAGCCATCCCCTTTCTCATTTGATAATGAAGAAGACGAACCATCAGGCTTCTGTGCACCTGACAGATTTGAGGGGCTATGATCCCAGACAGATCGCCTTATTGTGCACCCTGGGACTTTGGAGAAGAGGAGTTTCAGGTGCAAGACGCTTTTGGCACCAAAATCCCACACGCCAAGCTGTGCTCCGGTGACAATGTGAACGCCCGATAGATCGCCAATGCACATATCTGTGTACTCTATGGGTGCAGTGCTAACATGGGAGAAGTTTTTCCACTTGATTGGTTCGAACCATCGGCTGTCCTGCTCTTCAGGCCCTTGCCACTTGGGTGCACCTATGGGGATGTGTGTGTCCCAATGAGGCTGAAGAATCTTCGGAAGCGAAACCAGATGCTGTAAGTTAATGGCAAGGCGGTTTTGCTTGCCTCCTTCGAGGCTGAGCTTGAGTCCGGTGACAGGCTTACGTCCGACTGTAACCTGAAATACCATGAAAACTTCGGAATTGTTAGCAAGTATTTACTTGTGAAGCAGCCAGAAGAAGAAAACGAACCGGGCTATTTATGTTCTTAAAGGGATTCGTAACTCTAGAAAACCATCACTAGCAAAATTAGATATTTCCCACTTTCTTTAATAAACTAGGGATGGTGGTTACAATCCACAAATTACCTATCCCCTACTGTCTAAGCTTATCAAGTAGAAAAGCAAACACAATGTTTTGACTCATACAGCAAGAGTAGGCATTGTCAACGATACACGGGATTGGCCCCATACTCAAATACTGGGAGAGATACATTGCATTTCTTATGGAGATCAAACAACAAATTCACAAAATCATTAACTCGTCGATTTTATAACATCAATTTGCCCCTAAAAGCAAATGTCATCACTTGCAGTTCAGTTTTGAGAATATATAGGAGGGTGCTACTTTCACCCAATAACATGCTAACACACCCCGAAATCTCTTCAAAACACACCCGTGTACTGAATTTTGTGGTATGTTGTGGACTGCTATATTGCATGTTTGTTAGATCAGATTTACTGGTAGATAAAAACTCGACTGTAATGAGGGTGCATTTCATACATCCTAAACCTAGAAATAGACCTTTTGTTCACTTCTATCCACGTTTCATTACTTAGAATGGCAAAAGCAGTAACAAGGACAGGTTACACGAACAAGTCAAAACCTGTGGTGTGTGTCTCAGATGTGGGAAGATGTGGAACTAAATAACATACAGCGCAGCAAAAATGCGGTTGCTGATGAAGATATGAAGACACATATCATGAAAACACATTATAAAGGAAAACCGGATATAGTTAAAACACTAAAATGCATTTCTAGATTGATATACCTGATCTGGGCTTATATAAAGCTTAGGACCCATTAAACTAAATTGAAGATACGGACAAACAGGCTCTTTTCTTTGCAAATTGTTCTGCTCAGGAGCCCACACCCGAGAAATTTGAAAATCCAAGAAATACTGAAGATCCTCAATAGGCGGCTTGTCTACAGAAAGTGGATATAACACATTCAGAATACAGAAAAACAATGGCATATTCTTTATAAAATGACAAAAAAAAAAACAAAAAACAAAAAACAAAGTAGGACAAACATGTATTAACTCAAATTTAAAGTTATCATAATATATGAACAAATGGAAGAACTCTATCAGTGTTGCAGACTGCACGAAAGTAACATTCAACCAGGCACCTCATACATAGTTGAAGAAAAGGATTCTGTCAATCATAGCCCATAACTGGGAAAATTCAATTTATAAGTTGTGATTGATTCAGATTTCAACCAATACAATTTCGCTTTACCCATACATTAGAACGACTTTTGAATTATGAATATTGGAAGAAAAAAAATCTTGTTCTCTGGAAACCCTAATGAATGGGGGAAGCAATATTCATAACCTTTCCAGATAGAAAACCTCATAATCATAAAAGCTGTTCTTCAGCCTAAATCATATTTATATGGTATAAAATACTACTGGAATCATGGCATAATAAAAAAGTCAAATCCTTACACTCCAGGTATAACTCAATAGCACGAGCCAAGTGTTTTATCCCAGCCACTCCTTCAAGCAAAGAGACAATGGGCATAAATGTCATGTTTATGACATCAGGAGCTCCTTCTACGGTCCTTGCCCACTTAGAGTAGCTCTGTTCAAGGTCATCTCCCCCTCTCCTTCTGAAAATAATTGTAACATCCTACAGGTAAAATAATAAAATTCACTTAACCACCTTCATTACTGATAGTTACCATTGCAAGGGAATCGCCTTTGAACAAACATTATCACTGACATATATGACACTATAAGAATACACCAAGCTTGAAATAATTACTCGATAATAGCTTAGATACTTCAATCCGAGAATAAATCATGATGGCATAAACTAAAGCAGTGCCACTTCACTAACCTTGTCCTTGTATTTTAAAGTGCCAGCATTTGTATTGACCTTTGAATCTGAGAACCTATGATCTCCAATATCTTTCACATAGTCCTCAATATCTGACAAGGATAAAGGTGACGACTGGTGCTGTCTAACATAGACAACATCCCTTCCACCAATTGTTACAGAGGTAACAATGTGGGTTCCGTAATTTTCAATAAAGCTGTGAGACAGAGCATCATATCAGGAACTCAGAAATCAGGTGGTCAACCTTTACCACACTCAGTTTACAGGATGACCTTCTGAAAAGTTTCTCCTACTAGTTTCCAAAAGAAGCAAACCATAGAAACATCTTTGGTGCTTGAAGGAGATTCTGAACAGGTAAGTCATGACAATTACATTCTAGAATTAGCAACACAATTTGTCTATCCATGTAAAGATTTTAAAAGTTGAAACGTTACTGCTATTCCATACTCTATAAAGTCAGCTACCTTTTCACAAATTCATATATTACAACACTTACATAATTGCAGCAGCATAGAGATCTCATACACACATATGATATTAAAGACGAGCAATAACAGTCAGTAAAAGTGGCTAGCAGAATGCTTCACCTTGCCAATGATGCAGGATCCCAAGAATATGGAACTGCACGTTTGATTTCATTACGCAAACTTAAATCATCTTTCACTATTTTGATACTAAACAATGGGATGGTACATCCAACCATTGCAAGTGATTTTGTAGCTGCTGCATCAAGCTGCCAAGAGCCACTGAAATTAAACATGGCATTGAAGCATCCAAGTGGTATCTGACCAGGTAAACCTGAACTTTCATTGAAGTATCCTGCCATCTGCAAATTGAAGTTCACAAACAACATGTCAATGCTACAGAATCTGGGCTTACATGAAAAGTTTATGCAAGCATATAATTATCAATCATTTGAATGAAGATTCAAGTATCACGGTTTCCTCAGGTAGACAAATCAAATACCAAGGTACATAATTAGAACATAGTAAATAGAAATCAACCAATGAAGCTATGCAGCAACAATCAGTCATAAAAATCCATTCTTAAGAAAATCAAGAAACAACCCCCCGTTTCAACAGCTACAAGGAATCACGTCACTATATCAATTCGCAGACCCACCGAGATACAACATCTAAACAAGAAGCAACAACCAAAAAACGAGAAAACCCAGAAAGCAAAATCAAGTACAAAGAAAGGCAAACAAAGTAATTAAAAAAATCAAAACCTCGAGGTAATCAGTCCATTACCTCGTGGAAGCTCCAAACAGGGGTCTTCTTATTATCACTCCGACCACTGCTACATTCAATGTCAACAGAAACATCCGGGATCACGCAAGATTCGGAGATTTCGAGATTCCTTGTCTGCGCATCGTCAATATGCACCAAAGGAGAGCCCGGTGCGCCCTTGCAGTACAGCAACCTGATGTCAGAGGTGACGTCAAACCCACGGCCCAGAGCTTGGATTGAGTTGCTGAGTGTGGCGATTAGAGCATTATTAGAGCCAGCTAAGCCGCCTCCGGCGTTGTTGCTGAGGCTATTGGTCAGAGGTGAAGCCATGGGTTAGTATTCAAGAATGCTTCATTTGCAAAAAAAGAAGAAAAATGATGGAGGCTTTGTTGATAAATGTTTGAGAAAGGGGGCGATGGCGGTGTTGGTAGAGTCAAAGGTTGGACTTTGGAATTAACAAACACTCGTAACAATCTTATGTGGTGTGTTGGTTCAAATTGTGATTCAAAGTGAGCAAAGTTTGACTTTAATAATGGCAAGAAACGCGTTGTCCTTTTGCATGGTTCTCGGAGTTAGGCGAAGGGGATATAATTTTGGGTATTATATGATCAAAATTAGTGTTGATTGATTTCCCGTCGAGCTAGTAGTAGTGGTGGACAGTGGACTGGCGGCGGTGATGCTAGAATTGAGAATAAAATCTACAGGAAATGGGCTATTCTTTATAAGATCCAGTGAAATACAGCCCAGATCCATTGCAATCCAAGATCAAGTACACTGAATATTGATTCCTGAGTTGAATTCATTAATTTATTTGTAAATTATGTTTGAAAAATTAGGTGTTACGAATTCTATTTAAAGAATGTTAGTGTGATTAAGAGAGTATTTGTTTTGTAGGAGGGTAAATGAAGAGATGGTAGGTTGGACGTCAGATCATGTTCAAAAAATGCAATATATTACAAATTTGGAATAGAAAATATTTTCTTCTTTTTCAAAAATATATTTTCTGTTCTTTTTCTTTTTTGCATCATAAAACCGCTTCTGAAGAAACATTGGAAAAATAAATTATTTTTGTAATGCGCAGTTGCCTCATACGACATGAACAGAGGATACATTTTAGTTCAAAAATATATTATTGTTCTCAAATTTCCAAACATAGATCATAATATCAATTATGACCCACCAAAAAAATGGACCGCGGTGCGGCAGCTCTGCAGCCCGCTTCGCCACTTTTCCGTCGCAAATTTTAATTTTCTTTTCGTTTTCGTTTGATTATAGAGGAGAGAGAGAAACGATGAGGGAAAGAAGAGAAGAACAAGATGCCAATTAGGATTTGATTTGTTTCTAGTTTCTTGTTTGTTTTATATTTGTTTGTTTTATTTCGTTTTCTAGTTTCTTGTTTCTTTTGGTTTTGATTTTTTTCCTTCTCTTTTCATTTATTCTATTTCACGTTTTCAAATATTTCAATTAGGATTTACTTTATTATTATTAGTTATCAGTTATTTTTTATTTTAATTTGTATGTTAAAATAAATATATTTCGAATCTTTTGTTTCTTTTCATATATTTATGTATTCTTTTATTTCTTTCGAATTTTTAAAATCTTTGATTAATTTAATTTCTTGATTTAATTTTATAGTACAAAATTATTTAAATTTTCAAACCAGTATTTTAATCAATTATGTCATTTTTAATTTTTAATTTAATGTAATTTAGAAATTTAATTAAGTATTTTTTGAATTTGTAGATATTTAATTTTATTTTATAAATAATTTAATTTTAATAAAAATATGAAATTGAATAATAATAAAAGATGATGAAATGATAAAAATAGAGCTGTGGTTGATTTGAGACTGAATTATTTAGGGTTAGGATGATGATCACAAATGCTCTAATATATGTTTGCCGTAACATGACGTATGATTTTGGATTTTGGATTTTTGCCTATTGTTGCGCAGGAGGAACTAACATAGTTGCGCCCATAGGTTGCTCCACATGCGGCTTGACATTTGTCACCCACAAAAACAGAGCAGTAACATGTGCAAATTTCTTTTATCTGCAAAATTATAGCATGAAAAATCAATTAGTTAGCTTAATATAACATCAAAATAATTCAACTTTATAATACAACAAGGCGAAAATGACAAGAGGCATCTTGTAATATAATCTATATACTAGTGTAAAAAGAATCTTGTGTTACATTATCTGATTTGCCGATTAGATCTTTATTTTATATACTAATCTGAGGGAAATATTGTAAGATAATATGTTATATAATTTTATAATAAATTGAAGAAATTTCTTATGATTATATATATATTTTTGAATAATTACCTAAATGTTGTTGTGCCAACTATTTGTATAACATATTACTTAGGTACTAGAATTTAAGTTGATTGATTTATTTATTTATTTATTGGCAATGAATCAAGTCTAAAATATAGATAAATAGTGACTTTGTGGGCATAGAACATTTGCCTAATGCAAAAACGAGGAGGCTTAGGACAATGCAGATATATGTTGAGGAGATGGCCATCAATACAAAATTATATACATGTAAGTACAACATAATACAACAAAAACGAACCTTAAATTCAACAAAATTGGAGTACAGCATATATTCTCGTGCAGTAATTTGTGCAAACAGTACAAATAAATAACCTCTCCCGCCAAAAAGTAAAAAACTTATTACGAAGTTACATAACATCTATTACAACCTAGGTTCAGCAAGAAAATAGAAACCATTCATCCATAAGGTATACTATCTTCACTGATTTCATTATAACCAGAGGTGGATGAAGAGTAAGCTGCACCTGTTCGTATCGTTGTTGAAATCTGCGACTCACCCCACGTAGCGCTGCTCAAGCTCCGCCTCTCCTGGTGAAAGTCTTTCATGGCTTTGAACCTCACGTCATTAGTGTACGTGCTCCCCTCAGGTCTTACAATGGGAATGTCCATTTTACCCTCGAGCATCTGAACAACCTCTGACATCGTTGGCCTCACGGACGGTGTTGCATTTGTGCACCGGAGAGCTATCTTCACCACCCTCTCTATCTCCTCTCTGTTGGCACCAGCATCCAGTGTCGGATCAATGAGGTCATTGATGTGCTTGCTCTCGTTCAAGTGGCTCGCCTGCAACAACACCAAAGAAAGAAGCAGTTTGAGAGGAATCCTCATATTATTTAGCAGATGGACACAATCCCTTGAAATATAATGGTTAGTACCCAGTCGAGAAGGCAGACGAAATTGTGACTAGGCATGTAGTTGTTGTTGCTTTTTCCGCTGACTATTTCTAAAAGCACGACTCCGAAGCTGTAGACATCTGCTTTGTCGGTCAGATAACCCCACAGTGCATATTCGGGTGCCATATATCCTCTGAAAAGGACGCGCACTCTTATTATTGTTGTGAGAAGCCAGGGAGAGAGGGTCACCAACATAATGAGATGAACTTACATTGTTCCAGCAACTTTTGTGCTAATGTGCGTCTTCTCATCTTCATTAAGCCGAGCCAATCCAAAATCGGATATTTTAGGATTTAGATCACCATCCAGCAGCACATTAGTGGCTTTGATGTCTCGATGGACAACTTTCAGCCTTGATTCATCATGGAGAAAAGCCAACCCTCTTGCAATTCCAATGCATATCTGGAACCTTGTTGGCCAGTCTAGTATCATTTGACTTCTTCCGTTTGAATCTGATGTGTAGTGTTTGTCAACAAAATCATCACAGATGGATTCTAATCGAATAGAAATTAGGGAATAAGCCTACATACATACCGAACAAAACGTGTGCAAGGCTATTGTTTTCCATATACTCGTATACCACCAGCAACTGATCGCCTTCAATACAGCATCCGTATAGCTTCACGAGATTTGGGTGCTGTAAACACGAAATCATGCCAATCTCATTCAAAAACTCACGATTTCCTTGTCTTGATCTAGACGAGAGTTGCTTCACAGCAATGACGGTACCATCAGGCACTTGACCCTGCAACAGAATGTCTATCAGTAAAAAGAAGGAATTGCAAAAGGCAACATAAAAAATACAATGATTCCATGAAGAGAGCACCTTATATACTGAACCAAAACCACCTTCTCCAATTTTATTTGCAGTATCAAAATTGTTAGTAGCAGCTCGAATCTGTTTGAGGGTCAAAACGACCGTTTGCAGTTCTAGACCTTCAAGATCTATCAGGAGAAAGTCATTGAATATGCCTTCAACTTTGAGTTGCAATATATACCACATTTCAGATATGAATAAGAAATAGTGACTTACCATTTCTACCGTGTTTTTCACCTGTCAAGTAACCTTTCCACCAAAGGATTCCCAATATTGAGAGAATAAAAAACACTGTCAAAACTGCAGCTACTACATACGCAGTTACATGCTTCTTGTTTCCATTTGAACAGACTTTAAAAGCTGCATAAAGAAATAGACAAAAAAAAAAAGATTAATAAAAATTTGTTGTGGAACAAAGAGATGAAATAAGTATATGTTTTGAAGTTGAGGATGCAGGAAATTGGGGCATATGAAACAAAACTAATGGAAGTACTCACTTGGGTCGACTGAGATAGCTGATATAAGAGCACCGTAATCCCCTCTGTTGGGAATACGCGTAGTCCCTTTACCAGCCCAGTAAAACCGGATCTCCAATGTATTATCAGTCACGTTGCCACTAAAGTATCTTACCACAGGCTTTTGAGCTCCACGAGCCTCATCTTCAACGTCGAAGTTTTCCCGCACTAATTTCTCCTAATGCAGAAACAGTATCAGAAAAGCAATAAAGTATGTTGGTAACACAATAAGTTCTATAATATATCGAACCAACCTGAATGTATATATCAAACATCCGCTGTCCGAGACTGTAATATGAGCTGTTGTCATTTGTGAAAATTATCTCAGCGAAGTGCAGGCTTATATTATATACCCCATTCTCCAAGCAGTAATGGAAATACGTAAGTGAAAGAGGGCTAAGGCGGGCACTACTGTACAATTGAGGGATATTTGGCGTGGGAATGTTGACTGCACGTGATTTCTGGTAAGAAGGTTCATCTAAGAAGTCACCGGTGCTAACAAAGCCCCAGTAGTTGGTGCTTAGATATCTTTCAGAATCATCTCCACCATCTCCTTCATATATAACTTTTCTGTCGGTTTCTTTCACGTGCAAGTCATTGCCCCCACAATTAACTTGTAACGAACATTTATCTGCTAGAGGCAAAGTTAACCTACGTTACATATTCTGCATAGAATACACAGAGAATGGAGTAGCTGTACAACTTCAGAAAAACAAAACAGAAAGGAACATTTACAAAATTAATCAAAAAAATGTGAATGAGCCTCACAGGTTACTTCTTTTTATTTGAAGAATACGTTCAAGTATATCATTTATGGAATTGTTAAAAAATGCAAGCACATTAAGATAGTAGTATCATTTCAACAAGAGACAAGAGAAGAGAAGCATTGAATTTGAAACAGAAAATGAAACAAAATAATAATCTGTTTCATAGTGCTGACCCAAGTGGAAAATTTGGTTGAGTATGTCTCATGTTTTTACAAGATCTTTATGATATCCCAAAATCAGAACTATTAAAAACTTCTATCAAATTAGATGTACTCAAATATTCAAATTAGAGCAGAAATAAGCTAAATCTAGGGGCAGGCTACATCTTGGGTTTTGAAAGATAGAAATGAATGGATTACTTACATCTGGGGCAGACTACATCTTTAATGCATGGAAGAGTTCGTTTTCTGTTGAAGTTTAAGAGTAAGCATGAGGAAAGAAATTGAGTGTATCAATAACTTGACTTTTTCTGTTGGTCAAACTATAAAATAACGAAGAGTGGATAGAATAAAGTGCATCCTACAATGTATCCGGTGCAGATGAGCCTTTGAACAAGTTTACGTTTCGATTCCTGCTTCAGAGAAACACAGAAAAAATGATATGCTACCATCAACATCCCTGATTGGAAATTATATAATTGGGAAAACTCAATGGATCTTCTTACATGTCTAGTCGACAAGCAGGTTCCTCAGGGCCTTGCAAAGTAAAATTGTTGTAGGAAAGATCACTGCATATCAATAAATCCAGATGTTACAAACTTTCTAAATACAATTTATAGCATATTCTGTTGCAGTGAAACCATATATTAAAGCATTAGTAAAGTTAATAGTCTCATATACTCTTTTCCAGATATCCCAAAAGAAATACTAGCTCCTAGGCAAACTCAATTTAATATATGGTAAAAAATAGATTTTAAATTTGAAAATTTTGAAAAAAAAGAAGATGAGCTACTGAGCATCTAAGTCAATTGATTAACGACGTACCAATAGGGGGTCCAATGTGAGAAACAAATCTATTTTTTACGTTGAGAATCATCAACCGCCTCTGAAAGTCCATCCCGATAAATATTCATGCATACAAGCTGGAAAACGAAGGACTATAGAGTGTTACAAATATAAAACCTACATATTTCCTCCATCCTTCAAAAGTGTGTCAGGTATCTTTCCACTCAGCCTGTTGTCGGTCACAAACCTGTTGACAGGAAAGAAAACACTCGCCTGATCACAGTTATTGTTCTTTCAGATTGAAGGCTGCAACCATAAAGAGCAACTCGAGGAAAATAAGTTCGAGAAATTTCATTAAGCTGAAAGTGGTGCAGGGTAAAGGGGGATGTAATAAGAGAAGATGAGTTGAATTAAGTGAAAACATATAAACTTGCTGCACTCACACTACTTTCAGATTTCTTGCAATGTGACTATCAATCATGCCCTCTAACATGTTGAAACTGACGTCCCTGTCAATATCATAGACAACAAACTAATAAACTATGAGACAATAAGTAAAAGTCACTTATGATAGTTACTTTCACATATTCATTCTTCTCAAATATAAAATTCACGTCGACAAATAAAAGAAACTGGTATTCATTGAAGTAGTTAGGTTACTCACAACATCGCCAGAAGTCTAAGCTTCCATATATATGGAGGAATTTCACCAGTAATTTTGCAGTTTCTCAATATCCTGTTCCAACAATGCATCACCTTATTATGTTATTGATAGTGAGAAATTAATCAGGAAGCATTTCAAATTTAGGGTTACTCAGCATACAACGATGTTAGGCCTGTAGTGCTCCTCAGCAACGGAAATCCCTGGGACGACCCTTTTAGGTCGCTAATCCTCCTGTGCATTGAAGTTCCATCAGAATACTTATCAAAGTTAACTATATAGAAATATCGAGCAAGGAAATAGTAGGTAAGGGCGGCCAACTCAGGAATATTGTGTACTCACAGATTTTCTAACATATCAAGAAGAGATATGTTCAAGGGAATGGGCCCCTCCAGTCCGCTAGCAAACATTTCTCTTCAATGAATTAAAAAATGAATGTTAATAGAAGAATACGAGGAGTTATCTGTACTACTCTCTACTGCAAGGGTACATAGAGATCTCACAAATTTGTAAGTTGCTTCCACTTCTTAATGAAGTCAGGTATTGGTCCACTTAAGTTGTTGTCATTTATCCTACTGCAACGCAAAAAGAAACTGTTAAAAACACTAAATAATAAAAGAAACAAATAAATTGAAGAACTTACAAATCTTTTAGGTTTGTTAAATTTGCAAGAGAATTTGGTAGCTTCCCTGTCAGCGGGTTGGACGACAAGATCCTGTAATTCAGAAACATAGTAAATTGATATTAGTTTTGGTTTTGAGCATCCCTAATTTGAAAAAAAAAAATATTATAGCTCATAAGAAACATGAGATCTTACAGATTCGTCAAGTTTGTCATCCTTCCAATGTCAGGAGGAATAGCCCCCGAGAATTGGTTTGCCTCGAGGTTCCTGATGAACACAATAGTGCAGAATAAGAAAAGGCTGTTAACTGTTATGTTTTCCGAAACTTGGTGAAAAAGCATGTAGTTATAATAGGCACCACAATAATGAAATCAATGCCATTGTACAATTAAAGAAAAATAAACTGCTTACATACAGGTATGTAAGGCTAGTAAAGTTTGCCAGATACTTTGGTATTTGTCCAGATAAACGGTTTACAAGGACAGAGCTGCACGGAAAGTTCAGGCAGCATTGTCAGTCAGAGAAACACTGATGTAATATAGCAAAATAACAAGTGCAATATACAACTTACATAAAATTAAGTTGCATTGAAGCCCACTCTTCCGGGATTGTACCAGTTAGGAGATTGTATGCAAAATCACTGACAATTAAAAAACAAAAACAAAAGGCACTGCGTATATAAAAACTAAGTCAATACATTTGACGTGAAGCTGGTATTGGAGTCGGTTCTTACACATGCTGGAGGTGCTGAAGCTTTACAATCGACAAGGGAAGAACTCCAGGAAGATTGTAACTCTTAATCACACTGCATTAAGTTGAAAACATGAATAAAGTCATTAGGATACAGGCCAATGCCGGGAGAATTATGATAAAATGATCAAGAAACGAGAACCATACAGCGTTGTCACATGGCAAACGGTGGTGTTGTTATAATTGCAATTGCATTCAACATAACCGTCAGAGTTCGGTGGAGGAGTTTGTGAGATCCCACCCATCTCCATTTCGCATAAATCGGCATTGAATGTCCAATGTACTGCGCCCAACTCGTTGGCTATCTCTTTGAAGACATCAACTAAAGGATATTAACAGAACAACATCTCAAAATGAATAAAGGATGAAGAGGAAAAAGCAGAGGAAGCAACAATCCAAATCATCATCTTCATATTTGGTAAGTTTACTGTATATGTTCCTTGAAAATTTATTACTTTGTATCATAAAAGTTATTACAGTCCTAGTAGATTGTGGTTCCATTCATAAAACAAAATACATAATTATGCAAACAACAGACAATTACTTCACTTTCTTACACAAACTCATTAAACTGGTACGGAAAAAATATATAGCATTCCTTCATGCAAACAATAGCCAATTACCTCAGTTTCTTTTCAGTTTATATGTGCATTAAAATTTACGAAAAATACCTCAATTATTTCTGGATTTTCAAGCCCAGAAATTCAATATCTATAAGTTCCTAAGTGTGAAAAGAAAAGAATCATAAAAAATATTTTCAAAAATATCACTATAGATTACCCTTTCTTTGATCAAGAAAACAAGTCCAATAATCAATCTTCCTTCTCAGTTAATTCTCCAGTTTAATCAAGTGAACAAAACATTAATCCAATCTTGCTTCTGGAAACAATTCAAAACACGAAACAATCAAAATTCAAGAAGAAATGCAGTTACAACTAACCTTCATCGCGCGGCACCCGCTGCGACTCCGACAACCTCGAAAACCAGTAACAGAAAACCGCAACAGCCCAACAAAGATGCACACTTCTTCCCACAAACATCGTTCTCAAGCATCAAGACTACAACTTTACATAAACAAACAATGGAAATTCTACTTTGCAGTTTAAATGTGATGCAATTATATACACATATTTGATGTTTCTTGCATATCTGAGTAGGTCTGGGAAAACGAATGCGCAGAGTCAGCGCAAGAAAACAACAGGCATGATTGAAGTTACGGTAACAAAAATCCAGACTTTATCTTGAACATAATTAAATCCAGTTGTCGCCGATTTGGAATTTTGTTTCCGTACTTCAATATCTATTCTGTATTGACAATTTGGGCTCACGATCTTTTTGTCGTTACCGTTATTATATTTTATTTTATGATTATATTAAAATCATAATTATTATTATATTCAACTGTAGTTGCTAACTTTCTAGTTAAAAAAGAACAGTTGCTAACTTTCAATTTTCTAGAACTTTCTGCTGTCCAATCTTTTCTTGCTTAACACAAACATTAATTTCATAATAGGAAACTTACCTTAGCCAAATTTAGGTAAAGTTCTATTCAGGTTGTTTATCCTAATCATCACTCAAATTGGATAGTATTAGTATCTACTTACCAAAGTTAAGATAGATCATGTATATATCTTTGTTTAAATTGCCATAATTACAGTTACTATGTATGTATATTTAAATACAGAAAAAAAATTACATAATATATAAATACATGATGCTCTAAACTTGGATCGAATTAGATCGATTTTATTTAAACTGATTATATTTTCCCTCATTACTAATTTGCCGCTATTATATTTTTATACCCATTAAAAAAGATTTTCTGAAATTCACGATTTATACACTATCAACAAATCTCAACATTATCAAATTTCAACTGAAACCTTTAAATTCTGTATATCAATAATTTATAAGGTTATAAATTTTATCCATTGTTTCAGTGTTCATTATTTCGATCATGGTATCCTAGTTAGTATTATGAACGCTCAAATCTTAATATTATTTTCTTTTCAGATTTTCATATTTGGTTATAAAACAATTGAAATTTCATATGTGCATAATTTAAGTAAAAAAATAGAAGATAATATATATATTTGAAAAAATCGTCTATAATTAAAAAAGAATAGAAAATTATGCTTGTTTATATATTGTAATTACGCAAATATAACACATGTTCTTCATACTAAGAACTATCAAAATATTGAACGTGAGAACTATCAAACAATTGGAGTGCATTAAAAGGGAAAGAAACCCAAGTAACATCCATGACGAACAACGATAATATTTTGTATGAGTTATTTGGATCTAATGATAAAGATGAAACATCTTTTGCAGAGCATGCAGATGAGTCAAACAATAATCCAAATTCGAATATGAATTTCCACGATATTGTTAGCTTCAACACTATATGCTAATTAACCAATATCAAAAGCCTTTGACAATTTTGGGTGTTTATTGGGGTTAACTTTCTACAATTTAATTTAAAAGTTTGTTTCAAAACGAACCTCAAATTTTAAATTAGAATAATTTTAAATTTAAACTTTTTATGTGCATATTGAATATATTATCATTTGTTAAATTATAGTATAACCATAGGCGGACATAGTAAGAATGGGGAAGACGTTTAAGTCCCTATAAAAAATCTTCTTTTTTCTATATTAATGTTTGTGGAAATTATTGAAAATTGTCTTTAGCTCTTACCAAGCCAATGTCTCAAGACCGAAAGTTTGAGACTTTCAGCCCCTACCAATATTTTTTTTGTGTCCGCCACTAAGTATAATATTTTAAATAGTATCACTTTAAACTCTAGAGTATACTTGCTTTATCAAAAAATGTCCTGAACTATAAGAAAAGTTTAATTGAACCCCAAACTATCGACTTTCTATTAAAAATATTATGTGTCCATTTTTCAATCCCCAAAATCTTGACGTGGCTCGTCAGGTGTCACTTTATAAATTTTTTTATTTTTTAAATGACATGACTAAAAAACGATGTCGTATTGTGTCCTATTACTTAAAGGAATAGCGAGCTACATGATATTTTTGATACAAAGTCGATAGTTTGAGATTTAAATTAAATATTTCTCATAATTCGGAACATTTTTTATAAAGTGGATATAGTTTAGGATTTAAAGGGATATTTACCCTTTTCGAATAGAGAAAAATAGAGAAGAACAAATAACATAAATATTTTTTTTAGAATTACATGTAGTATGTGTTGTGTGTGTATGTCATAACAATTTAAAGCACAGAACCGCATGCAGGCGGGACCATTACACCTCACGAATGCATGACCACTATATTGCATGCAGACAGAAGTCACAGAACCACTACATTACCATAATGTGGGAAAATATATTGCATACAGGCAGAATTTGAATCCAAGATCTCTAGCTAAATAGAATTTTCGGTTGCCTCAGCTTTGTCACTTGTGCTAGGCCTCATTAGCATAAAATAAAAATTTAGATTTAGTATTTTCTCGTTGCATGACACGCATTAGGCCTCTCACTAAGGAGAGTTTTTGGATACCTCAACTTGGCCACTCAAATCAGATCTCATTAGCATAAAATTAAAAAGTTAAAGTTAGCATTTTCTCACTACATGACACACACTCACGAAAGTGCATATGAAAAAAAGCTGCATATTTTTTGTTGATAATGATAAGGAAATATCGTGAATCAATACTTTCTTTCCATCGAATCTAGATTCTAATATTTGCAATGCTAAATATTTAAATATCAGAAGCAATTAGTTAAGTACATATTTAATAATAGCAGTTTATCAGTAAGAAAAAGCTTTCTGTTGACAGAACTATTAAAGATTGGAGTCTACTGACGAGTCATGGATTGACGTAGCTGAAGAAATACGGAAATGTTTAAGGCTGAAATAACATGGAGTATGGCATCAGCCTTAGTTCGAGCTGAAAAAACACGGGGTCAATATATACGTTGAGTGTTTGACTTCATGCGTCAGAGAATATTGCAAAACATCTCGTTGTATCAAGGAAGGAGTACGAGTATTGCAGAGCTGCAATGGTACGATGTTGTAGGCACCAAAAACGACATGCCAAAGTTCAATGAGAACTTTTCAATCGACAAATTTGAGGAATATGATTGGTCTTTCTTCCAACGACTCTTTCAAATTCCGCATATAAATACCCGGTGAATACTAACCTTTGAAGATTACTAAAACGTTGCACAAGTGAATCTTATCAATTCAAGCTCTCAAGCAAACACTCAAAACTCAAAAAGTGATTTCGAATAAGGAAATTACCCAAGTGTTAAAACATTTCTTTGAGCTTAATCTCTATTATAACTCAAGGAATCTTAGTAACAATCTCTTAGAATTCTAGGAAATCTCTTTGTAATATCCTAAGCTTAGATCGAACAAACTATTCTTGCGAATAATTTGTTCTTTAGTTGAAAAACAAACAAAACTCCCTTATACACAAACCTTGTATGTTTGCACATAAAAAGAAGGCAGGAAAGTAGCAATGTTTTTACTATTGAAAGCAAAGGAGAAATCGACTAAGCTAAGTCGTAGCACTATAAGGGTAGTAAACTATGTGTTAGGTTATTTGCATCTATAAACAAGTTGTAGTCACAGTTAGTGGATTGCCTTATAAGTTCTCAGTCTGTGGAGGTAGGAGCAGTACTCTTCGAACCACGTAAGAATACTTGTCCTTTACATTTTAGTATATCAGTTACATGTTATTGAACTATCACCACTTATCATCGGTTCAAACTTCACAGCATAGTTTTCACATAAATTTTCAAAATTCGTTTATTACTGAAAGTATCTTAACATGGCGCTAAGGTGTAAAATCAACGAAGTGATTAATCAAAGTTTTCAGTAAGGCAAGTTATAGCCACCACATTCCGTACCAAGTTAATTATTAGTCTAACAGATCTGCTGATACAACTTTCATTATGATTAATAACTAACATCACTCTTATTAAGTCTCCTTGTTGTTGAACCTTTCATTAGTATTAAAGCTTAGTACTGCTGAAAGATACCCGACTACAATTGATCACCAGTAAAAGAGTCATAACTTAATCATAAAAAAAATGCCATTACTAGTGTATTCCCCACATACACTAGTATATCTTGTTAGGGACTAACAATTTCTATTATCTTATTTAACAAGAAAAAAGCATAATTATGCTTCAATTACCTTAAATGTAAGTTGACCAATTAATCAGTTAGACAAATAAATAGTTGTGTTTTTATTGAAAATTTTAATTTGACCAATTAAATGCTATGCATGTTTTCCAAATAATTTTATCTTTAGTAAAGTTTGATAAATATTATAATTGTACTTTAGCTATTTTTTCATATTTGGTGATATTTTTTCAAACTCAAGATAAGATGATACATAAAAGTTAGTGGTGATCTTTTTAGATGAAATATTGCTTAAATTATATTATTTTATATTTAAACTATTTACTATCTACATTATCTTCATATCTGATATATAAGCGACATTATTTCAAAATATCTAACTTCTAAGAATCCACAATTGGTCTTTTAAAAACCAATGGTGGTTTGTCAAGCTATAAATGAGTTGATTCTTAACTCAGTTTTGATCTTTCAATCTCAAAATGAGATTAAACACATAAATTAGAGGTGGTCCGTCAAACTCCAAACGAGATGATATTCAAAAATTAGATGTGGTTTGTCAAGCTCCAAACAAGATGATACTTAGAACTCAGTTATGGTCTTTTAAGCTCTAAATTAATAAGATGATACTGACAAATTAGTTATGATCTTTCTAACTCTAGATGAGATGATACTCATAATTCAGAGGTGGTTTGTTAAGCTTCAGACAAGATGATGCTTACAACTCAGTTATGGACTTTCAAGCTCCATATGAAACGATGATAGGTGATAAATATGAAATTTCTAATTTTTGTTGAAAGTGTAAATGTGTCAAATTTTCTTGAAAAAAAATCACATTTAACACGAATTTATGCATATATTTGATAATCTTCTGAAAATTTAGTATTTTACCAACAATTAACCCAATCTTTTATTCATAAAACGAAAACATTAAATAATTACTCTTTACTTTACTATACTAAAAGGTTGGGAGAGTGATAGCTAACCATTTTGTAAATTAATTATGGCCATGATGGGAAAAGTTTATTCCACTTTATGCAATAGTTAACTAATTTATTTGTGGAAACAAATGGCCGTGATTGCATAACCATATTACAAATTCTCCTGTGAGCGCATCCCCATTGTGCGCAGGTCGAGCCGATCCGTATTTGATCAGACTCAGATCTGAACTCAACTTAAATTCAGATTTAAATTTGACCCAAATTTATTTAATGACCCAAATTCATGATCAATTTTTAAAAAGTAACATTTGCTATGGAAAAAAAATGTAATAAAAAATTATAATAATTGTTATGTAAGTGATTATTTTTAGAAAAACAAATTAGCTCAAAATAAAGTCAAGATCTTTTATTTTATTTTATTTTATTTTTCTGAGAACATAAGTCAAGATTTTCAATTAATCAGTTTTGCATGGTAGGACAGATGTAACAACTTGGTGCTATATATAAATGTATTGAATTACAAGAATATTGAATATTCAAACAAATTCTTCTATTTCCGTTTATATAAAGCGACAGTCTGGCGGTGAACTTTGGATTATATATTTTCTTTCGATGTGCAGTTTTTTGAAATGGTGATTGGATAATAATTGGATGAGCATGAAGCCCGCTTTGAATGGTTGTACCTAATACTCTTGAAGCACAACTAATTAATCCTGTTCATATGTATCTATACTTGAAAATTGAAAACTTGGAAACTAACCAACCAAAACATGATGGTTTTGAGTGGATGCTACTTAAACAGTATTAAATTCTGACGTGTTAAGTATTTCAACGTTTTCCTTTTCGAGAATTACGTATTCGGTGTTGACAATTCGATAATGTTAGTAACACACTGTAATAATATTTTGTCACCTGCTATTAATATTATATACGTACAATTCCACGTATATAAATTTGATATTGGTGAGAATTCATACAACAAATTCTTTTTATCGCATTTCTTAGTCTACTGATGTTGATATGTGCCATCAAATGTATTAAAACGTCACGCTTTGTGATTAAAATTAACAAACCAAATACATCAACATATATAATAATAATAATAATAATATAATAGAACGTACAACAACAATTGAGACATAAAAGTCAACTTGGAAGTTGGAAGAATAAAAAAAGTCGTGTGTACTTTACGTTACACTAATGTTATTTGTTCACACCTAGAGAGCTCATGAGCTACTCAAAAACTGTTCTTTCTGTAATTTCTGCCTGAAAGTTCTTGCGCACTCGCAATAAAAGAAAGCGAGAAAATCAGGCCTACTTCCTTTTTGAAAGGGGAATATGCAACTTATTTTTTGAGTTTTTTTTTTTTTTTTTTGCAGTTACACGAAGTTAAACAACCACTTAAACATATTTAACATATTATTTTCAAAAGCACTTTGTTAATCTCATTTATAGCTTATATAGATTAGGAACGGAAGTAATAATTTTTCGGGATTCCTTATGTTATGTGAACAATTTTTAGCATAACGTAATTTTCCATCTAAGTTTAAGTAAAATGAATATAGTAAAGAGAACATTACATGATTTACGTCATTTACAATTTATTTGAGTACTTGTGATATTGGCATGCATTTGGAATTTTCTTTTCCTTCTTTCTATCAAACTAAACAAGAGTATATTGGTGGAATGGTGAGTCTGATCTGTGGGGGGAGAAAGTAGAAGCGACCAGCCCGTGGGAGGTTTAGGATCATTCAGGAGCCATTGGACTAGCAATGACAAAAAGAACTCTACCTGCCTCGAATGTAGTCCTGAATTTGGAGCATAACCTTGATAAAAAAGACTCTACTTGCCTCCAATGTAGTCCTCGAGATTTACATGAATTCTTTCCTAGCGGCAAGAACTAAGGCGAGGCCGGAAGAGGAGGAAGAGCTCTTACCGGAGGACATCCGTGACATTCTGAAGGCAAACTCGCCCATACACTTTGCCTAGGAGTGTGCCACGTGTATAGAGCGGCCAATAGAGCAGCGCATAGTCTAGCCCAACATTTGAGAAATTGATCTTGAAAGCCTGAACGATATTATATTTGATAGCATGAACGAATAAACTGATATCTTTCCTCCCTGAAAAAAGAAAAACAAGAGTATGTCGGTGGGCCGAGCATTTATATGTTTTAGAGGCTCGTTGGAATACCATTACATGGTTGGCGACTAATATTTATAAGGATTCGCTGCACTATTTATGCAAAGTTTTCACAACCATGTTGTTATTGCACTTAATTAGTTATTAAATCTTTCAGCCGTTGCCCCTACTAATTAAGTAAGGTTTCAGTAACCGTTTTTTCCCTAGCTAACTACCAATGTTTTTATTTTATGCGGAGAACGGTGCAAACATTTCAAAAAAATTTTGTTAGAAACCTAAAACTCGAAGAAGGTGAAAACTTATAAACACCACTTTACTTGACATGTGAGCTGTGCCCTTGAGAGTGATAATTTCCTACAAAAAATGCAAACATTTATTTACCATTACATATAAGTTGCATGTATAATATGGAAGTAGGAAGCAATGTAAATATGTAGTCAAGAAAATGTGGTCACTTTGAGTGAAGATCATGTCATTGTTCTATGATCTATCTATAAAGAGATGATTTTTCAATATCTTCTGATGCATCCAACGAATCATATGGGGATTCAGTATATTCTTGAGTGGATCTAAAAATTTATAAATAACATAGTCTGTAATCTGTTTGTAGCTTCATTTGTTTAGGCAGTCTGAAACCTCATATTTCTCATTCTCCTTCAATTACTTATCAGGTAACTGAAATCAAAAGTTATGCTACTTTGTTTCTCCTTGGACTACTTTTTTGAAGTTATATGTATTCTGTTGCTTAGATTCTGAAGCCACGACGATAAGTTAAT
>JAYDZE010086826.1:0-24681 GCA_034509125.1 Monilaria moniliformis
CCAAAACTTCAAATTCAATTCCATATAATTATAATTCCAAATCAATTCCAAATCCATTTTACCAAACGGACCCTTAGATATATGCAATCAAGATAACATCCGAATATTGGTAAATATTAATATTTCTTTGTTAGTATGTTATATGCATATTTTCACAAACTGCCAGTATATATATGGAGTATAAGCATATAAAGTTTTTTTTTTTTTTCTACTAGGCATATAAAGTTTTTTTTTTTTTACTAGGCATATAAAGTTTCTTGAATGCTTAACAATTGATTTTACAGAGTTTTTGTTACTTTTCTTTATGTGATTCTTCTTCTTCTTCTTCTTCAAGTGAGCTTCTATTGAAGTTTTCGGGTGGTTAAAGATGAAACGTAATATGATAATCTGATATATATTATGCCTTAATTAACCAAAACTCAAGAATATGACAGGTTACATTACCATCACCAAGTGCAAGAAAAGGAGTGTGATGAATTGAAGAGGAGAAAATGTTGGTTAATTAAGAATGGAACTCAAGAAATTATCAAGTGTTGTAATTTATATAACATATATTAGTGAGTCAAATTGTATGCATGAGTGTTCATTCTATGTGTCATCTGTGATGACTTAAGATGGTATATTGAACAACAATTTGAATGCCCAATTTACAGGAAAGGATTCCTGTAGACGAAGTATTCGAGCAGCTAAAATGTACGAGAGAAGGTCTAACATCGGTGGAAGGAGAGAACAGGCTCAACATATTTGGTCCAAACAAATTGGAAGAGAAAAAGGTTTCATCAAGTTCCCTCATCAAAATATTATGTTTGAAAAGAAATATGAGTGGTGATTGTTGGATAATTTTTGCATGTAGGAGAGCAAGCTCCTCAAGTTTTTAGGCTTCATGTGGAACCCACTGTCGTGGGTTATGGAGGCCGCTGCCCTGATGGCTATAGTCCTCGCCAATGGGGATGGAAGGCCTCCCGACTGGCAGGACTTTGTTGGCATTGTCGCATTGCTGTTCATCAACTCCACGATCAGTTTCATCGAAGAAAACAATGCTGGCAATGCTGCTGCAGCTCTCATGGCTGGACTCGCGCCAAAAACCAAGGTAAGCTGATTAATTGACTCTCAAGATTTCAATTGCAAGAATGTTTTATAACTTATGATGTGATTTAGGTCTTGAGAGACGGTCGATGGAGTGAGCAAGATGCAGCGATCCTTGTCCCCGGTGATATAATAAGCATAAAGCTAGGAGATATCATCCCTGCTGATGCTCGCCTCCTTGAGGGCGACCCCTTGAAAGTCGACCAATCTGCATTGACCGGAGAGTCCCTCCCCGTGACCAAGAGCCCCTCGGATGAGGTCTTCTCCGGGTCAACGTGCAAGCAAGGAGAGATCGAGGCTGTTGTCATTGCAACCGGCGTCCACACATTCTTTGGCAAGGCTGCTCATCTGGTGGACAGCACCAACCAAGTTGGACACTTCCAGAAGGTTCTGACCGCCATTGGGAACTTCTGCATCTGCTCCATCTTCGTCGGGATAATCATCGAGATCATAGTCATGTACCCGATACAGCACCGCAAGTACAGGGACGGGATTGACAATCTGCTGGTCCTCCTAATTGGAGGGATCCCCATTGCCATGCCAACCGTGTTGTCCGTTACTATGGCTATTGGGTCCCACCGGCTCTCTCAGCAGGGCGCCATCACGAAACGAATGACAGCCATAGAGGAAATGGCGGGGATGGACGTCCTGTGCAGTGACAAAACAGGAACACTCACTTTGAACAAGCTGACTGTTGACAAGAGCCTCATCGAAGTTTTTGTTAAGGGATTGGACAAAGAGCAGGTGATTTTGCTCGCTGCTCGGGCTTCGAGAACTGAAAATCAAGATGCCATAGATGCTGCCATTGTAGGGATGCTTGCTGACCCAAAGGAGGTATATGTTGTATATTCAATTTTAGTTCAATTTGTGTGTGATATTTCATCGTTTTTTCTTTCTTAATTCAACAGGCGAGAGCTGGTATAAGAGAGGTGCATTTTCTGCCTTTCAACCCTGTGGATAAGAGGACTGCATTAACCTACATAGATTCCAATGGGAATTGGCACCGCTCGAGCAAAGGTGCACCCGAGCAGGTATGCCAAAGCCTTTAAAGATTTCTTCTCATCGTGACTCTTTCTCACAAATCCTTTTACCTGATTAATAGCCTTTTTCCCATCTGTGTAGATACTGGAACTTTGTCATAGCAAGGAAGAGGTGAGGAAGAAAGTTCATGCTGTTATAGATAAGTTTGCTGAACGAGGGCTTCGTTCTTTAGGAGTTGCCAGACAGGTTTTCTACATATTTCCTGAGTTATACCGTCCTTTTCTTATATGTTCATTAGTTCATATTCGTGTTACCCTTTTGTTGTTGTCTGCAGGAAGTTCCTGAGAAGACTAAGGAGAGTCTTGGAGGGCCGTGGCAGCTCGTTGGCCTGTTGCCTTTGTTCGACCCACCTAGGCATGACAGTGCAGAAACTATCAAGAGAGCTTTGAATCTTGGTGTGAATGTGAAGATGATCACTGGTAACGAATCATATGTTTCTTTAGTTTGTCAAACAGCTCACTTTCAAGCTACTCACTCGTTCCTCATTTTTTTCAGGTGATCAGCTTGCCATTGCCAAGGAGACAGGGCGCAGGCTTGGAATGGGGACGAACATGTACCCATCCTCGTCCTTGCTTGGACAAGACAAAGACGAATCTATAGCAGCACTTCCTGTGGATGAGTTGATTGAGAAAGCTGATGGCTTTGCTGGAGTTTTTCCTGGTCAGTTCACTTTTTTCTTCTATTACTGTTTCATGCTAATCAATACTATAAAATGAAATGGCTTTATGTGAACTGTAGAGCACAAATACGAAATCGTGAAGAGATTGCAAGAGAGGAAGCACATATGTGGTATGACAGGGGACGGTGTGAACGATGCTCCAGCTCTGAAGAAGGCAGATATCGGCATTGCTGTTGCTGATGCAACTGATGCTGCTCGAGGGGCATCAGACATTGTCTTGACAGAGCCGGGGCTGAGCGTCATCATAAGCGCAGTGCTTACGAGCAGGGCGATTTTCCAGAGAATGAAGAATTACACTGTGAGTTTATGCTCATTTCATCACTCTATGCATCTTTAGAACTAACTCTATTTTCGATGTCTTTCTCCAGATATACGCCGTCTCAATCACAATCCGGATAGTGGTAAGTGTTCCAGAAATGCTCAAAACGCCATGTCTCAACACTAGCTTTTTCCTAATCATGCAAAATTGTAACTCTTTTTTATTCTATGCAAAAAACTACAGTTTGGATTCATGCTTATAGCTCTGATATGGAAGTTTGACTTCGCTCCATTCATGGTTCTGATCATTGCCATATTAAACGACGGTTAGTTAACTGTTAAGCTCCAAAACTGCATCAGAGTCACTGCTTAAAATATTACACCACATGTATTCAGACATTGCATATGTCTACCAGGAACCATCATGACTATCTCAAAGGATCGAGTAAAACCTTCTCCGGTCCCTGACAGCTGGAAACTCAAGGAGATATTCGCCACTGGTGTGGTCTTAGGAGGGTACTTGGCATTAGGGACAGTACTATTCTTCTGGCTCGTGAAGGAAACCACCTTCTTATCTGTGAGCACAGGATTATATTTGATTTGATGTCACGCACCGCTTAGTTCTCTTAATTCTACGCGCATTTAGTCATTTCTCGATTTCCTGTTTATATGCAGGACAAGTTTGGTGTGAGGTCTTTAAAAGATAGTCCTGAGGAGATAATGGCTGTGCTGTACCTGCAAGTGAGCATTGTAAGCCAAGCGCTCATCTTCGTGACAAGGTCTCGTAGCTGGTCGTTTGCTGAGCGGCCCGGGATGTTCCTGCTGGGCGCTTTCTTGATAGCTCAGTTGGTAAGAGCATCATCTGCGAGTGCTGCATTCATCATCATCATCGTCATAGCCGAGATGCTGACTTTGATATAAGCCAATTTTTTGTGTAATAGGTTGCGACCTTGATAGCTGTTTACGCGAACTGGACCTTTGCGAAGATCAAAGGGTGCGGTTGGGGCTGGGCGGGTGTCATCTGGCTCTACAGCATCGTCACTTACTTCCCCCTTGACATCCTCAAGTTCTGCATTCGCTACGTGCTGAGTGGAAAGGCGTGGGATAATCTTTTGGAGAACAAGGTGCATTTTCCCTTGCACAACAATCTCTCTAGGTTTCTTGAATGGACTAAATAGGGGTGTGATGGATAGCTCACGAGTAGCTTGGTTCAACTACACCTAGGGGGCTAATGCATTACTCTTTTTGTTTGGATATAGACTGCATTCACCACCAAGTCCAACTATGGGAAAGAAGAGAGAGAGGCTCAATGGGCTGCTGCGCAGAGGACTTTGCACGGCCTTCAGCCACCGGAAACCACCAATCTCTTCAATGAGAAGAACAGCTACAGGGAGCTCTCCGAGATCGCTGAGCAGGCCAAACGACGAGCAGAGGTCGCAAGGTACTAAAAAATCCATCCTCAACTTCAAAGTTTAGTAAAGATTACATGATATGGTATTGCTAAGATCGCATGGGATTTGTGTTGCAGGCTGAGAGAGCTGCACACACTCAAGGGGCACGTCGAATCTGTAGTGAAACTGAAGGGATTGGACATCGATACGATCCAGCAGCATTACACAGTCTGATCCAATCAATGTGTGGTGAAGAAGATGGTGGAGAAAGATGAAAAGATGCATGTTGTTGCTGTTCTAAGTAATCAGCTTTTTAGATAGTTAAACAACCTTTTGTTATAATCTGTAGACCTACCTGATCAAGCTTGAAGCAGGAGCTGCTGCACCATCCCCATTTAATCATAATAGGATTTTGAGGTTCTGCCGTTTTACCAGGAATAATGAAGCACATAATGAAATGTTATATTGGTTTTTCCTTTCTGTCAACACCAGTCTTTTGTGTGTATGAGGGCATTCACTCATATATACTATCTAATTCCACTTTCTTATTTCATTAAAGAAAAATAAAATCCAAAGCTCCATTGCAATACTTCTTATTTCATCTACTTCAAAATTTTGTAACTCTCCTCTCTCTCTCTCTTGAAAAAAGAAAAGAAAAGATGATAACGAAACGAAAGATGATAACGAAATTCATGCAACTAGAAGTATATGCCGACGTGGCACAACCCAGCCCGTGAAACTATATTGTAGTGGGGCCCGCCTGCAGATTCCCACTTCTTCTCCCAAATAACAGAAATACCGACGATAATAATATTAGAAATATATGGCTACCATCACCACTTCTTCTGCTGCAAATGGTGTCGCCAAATTTCCTCTTCCATTTTCCTCGCCGAGGAATTCGCCGCAGTTCCTTCCTCTTCCACGGCGAGCTCGATCTTCCGCCGGCGTCCGTGCTTCGTTGTCCGCGGCGGCTACGGTCCTGTCTAAGCCCGATGATTTGGTAGAGACCATTCTGTCCAAGGTGTAGCTTCCTTCGCTCAAACGGATCCCTCTCTTTTGAATTATTCTTTTCTTGGAAAGGTTATATTTTGATTATGTATGTTGCTAGAGATGAGCGATATGAATAATGGCAGGTACTTTTTTCTTTTAACTTTTATATGGATAATTTGGTGGGGTGAAATTGGGGAGCATGAACATCAGCCAATTAGGGATTTGAAGTTCTCACTAGTCAATGAAGGTATTCTTTTTCTTAACTGCTACTTGTTTCACAGAATCACAATGGCTCTTGTTTGATTCACATTAAGTGTTTGATGATAAAAGACATACTGCTAGTAAAGAAGTAACATTCTGAGCATGAACTGAAGAGGCTATTAACTCAATTAGATGCGTATATTTTCCTGTACATCAAGAATCATACAGTGAAAACTAATGTATTGGAAGAGGATAATGATAAATTGCAAGTGATGACATATATTTCGAGTTAAAAGATATTGCTCACTGAGTCCTATTTGTTATATGTTTCTCTGCACAATAGCTTAGGCAGCAAGTGTTCATCATCTAAGTGTGTTCGACATTCCCTAGGTTGTCGTTGGAAACTATTCATTCTTTGGTATTCCCATTTTGAGGAGCACTTATATCTTCTTTCAAATGCACTCGTTTGGTTGTGCATATCTTGATTTAGATATTCTCCTAATCTTGCTAATTAGTGCTTCCACATTCTTCATTTACTTATTCTGCAATGCAAGACTATATGCCTCCTGAATGTTATGATGCATATGTATATCTTTGAGGAAACTTGATTCTTAAGCCCTGAAACAGTGTGTCTGTCACTTGTATGCCTCCGCATGCTTTATGTCCTTGTTTCAGTATGACGGAATGTATATGTGTTTACTTTCAACCGAACCGAAACTGAGATTCACTACTCACTGAGTAGGTAGAGCAAACCGATAGAGGAGTTCTGCTTGCAGGGAATGAACACCAAAAGGTCGCCCAAGCAGCAGATGAACTGCAGAAATTTTGCGTCAGTGAGCCGGTCAAGTGTCCTCTCATATTCGGAGGTGAATACTGCTGCTAATTACTGCTTTATGATCTATTCCCGTTTAAGATAGAAACTATACAAGTATGTTGATGCATTGAAAGTATTAAGTGTTGTTTTGTTGAATCCTTGCATCAGAGTGGGACGTTGTGTATTGTTCAAATCCTACATCCCCTGGTGGTGGATACCGGAGTGCATTAGGTCGGCCTGTGTTCAAAACCAAGGAGATGATTCAGGTGGTCGAGGCCCCCGACATTGTAAGGAATCGAGTATCTTTCTCTCTCTTGGGCTTCATTGAAGGAGAAGTCTCCTTAAAGGGAAATTTTCCTTGTCCCTCGCTTCCTCTATTCATCTTATAGGTGTTTCAAGTATTGATATGGTGTGAGATAGCAGGGAAACTCAAGGCTTTGGATGATAAATGGATACAAGTAGTGTTCGAGGCACCTGAGCTCAAGGTTGGTGGAGCAGAGTTCACATATGGGGGCGAAGTGAAGTGAAGCTCCAAATCACATACGTAGACAACAAGATCAGATTAGGGAAAGGCTCCAGAGGCTCTTTATTTGTCTTCCAAAGATGCACACCAATATCATAAGACCATGTTTCTTGTATTGAGAAACACTACCCCTGGTACCTGCCATCAATGGAATGCGAATAATAGAATCCACTTAGTTTTGAAATACAGAATCCAGAAGTTGGTGATGCATCCACTAGAAACAACAGAAGAAAGTAAAAACAAAGAACAGAATTTTCCACAAGACAAGAGGAATGCTGGTTAGCCAGGCCCCACTTTGGGGATGTCATAGTGTTCGCTAAGATTAGCCAAATACTGATTAAATTCCTCAATACGATCACGGTGAGACTTCTTAGCAGCCTTAGCAAGTCTCTCCAGATCGATTTTTTGCCACTGTTCCATATAGCGTCTTTCTGCTGGAGTCAGGCGCTCCTCCTCTCCTTCATTTCCATCCCAATATGTGTTATCTGATACCAACGCATTGTTTTCATCTGCACCAAAAATAAACAAACTCGCCATGAAATCCAGCAGAGTTATTATTGTCACTCCAAGCATAACTTAACACCTCTCAGCCACATTCAACGCTAAAAATGAGCTTCTAGTAACACGTTTACTAAGAAACTCAAAATTAATTTGCAATGAACACAATCAGCATAAGCCCTATATGGTGACATGACATCTGCTAGTTGCTTCCAGGATCAACATTTAGAGAAATATTAAAAAGGAAAGAACCAAACCAAAACGTAACAAGTTGAACTATCTAATTCAAAGTAACTGAAGGGCAGCTTATAAGATGTAAAAAGGGATGGAGGTCAAGAAGATTGTGGCAAACCTGTTGATCGATCGTGCCCAGCAGCATGATATGATAGGATATTTCTCTCTTTGTGCTTCCTTTTCTTTCTGATACCTGCGTTCCTCACATCCAAAGCTTTGCCCTTCAGCCTCAGTTTGCCAGCAACAACATTTTCATAAGCTGACATCTCTCTCTCTCTCCTTATCTTGAGAAGTTTGAAAACATTGCTCCAAATTATGAAAATTGATTTGAGTGTATAAAATCTCAAGATAACACTGATAAGTGAATATCCCTTTAAAAAAATATGTGTATCTTTAGCTTGAAGGACAACCTGATTTTAAGCAAATGAGTTCATTCTAGCAGCTTCAACTTCACTACCATATTTAGCTGATATGCTGGTTAACGTTTAGTTTGGCAGTGTCATGACTCGTTACATACATATATATATAGATGTCTGTATGGATATGTAATACATTACTAACAAAGCAATTCTAGATAATAAAAAATTCTGAAGCAAAACTATGCCCTATCTAGGAGGCACTGAAGCAACTCTACTAAGAATATTTGATACTAGTGGATAACTCACTTTTGGCTTGCAGTTACTGCTAAAATTCGACAATATCTCAGTACACTCCTTGTTTCTCCGACATCCTTTTCAGTTATCTTAATCCCCCAATATCGATGGAAGTAATCCAACTTTCCATCTTGTCAATTTAATATATAAAAAACTAAACTTTTTTCAGAGCCTGCATAGTCAAGAGGTAGATAAGATCGTAGAATCTTGAGCAGCAGATGGCACAAAAAGTAAGTACCACAAGGTTATCTGCTCATCCTAAAACAAAAAATTGTGCAGAGAGAAGCATGCAAAACCACAACCATATTTTAACTTTAATCAGCTATACTAATTGCTGGAATCTTATGAATTCCAGCATGCACCATTGCTTTCCTCAAGGCAGCAGCATGGTCCCATATCTCTGCCCCAGCATAAATGCTGGACAGCAGAACATACCGTCCGCAATGATTGGGTTGCAATTCAAGCAACCGTCGACCTACTTCATTTCCCAAATCGACATCCCCATGAACCCTACAAGCACCCAAAAGAGCACCCAAGACAGAGGCATCGGCCTCAAAAGGCATGCTTCTCACAAACTCATATGCCTCTTTTAGAAGGCCAGCTCTGCCCAAGAGATCGACTACACATCCATAATGTTCCATTGTAGGTGTAAGGGCGAAATCACGAGATATTGCTTGAAACAATTCCATGCCCAAGTCCACGAGTTTTGCCCGAGCACAAGCTGATAGAACACATACAAATGTAACTTCATTGGGACACAACCCCAAGCTCTTCATCTTCGCAAACATCTCTAGAGCCTGACTTTCCCTGCCATTTGAAGCCAGTGAACACAGCATAGCATTCCACGCACATACCTTCTTCACGGACATGCCATTGAACACTTTAAAGGCATAACTTAGGCAGCCCATTTTCCCATAGAATGATATCAGTGCTGTTCCACTAAAAACACTCAACTCCTTCTCAATCCTAACCATGAATCCATGAATTTGCTTTCCTTGATACAACACTAAGCCATCACCCGAATTCGCACATGAAGAGAGGACACTTACAAAAGTGGCCTCGCTCGGCCTTAAAAAGCCATGAATTACATCCTCATCTCTCATCATTTCCGTAAAAAACATAATTGCCTTCATAAAGCATCCATTTTGTGCATAGCCATTGATGATACTTGTCCATGAATAAACATCTCTCTTTGGCATGCTAAAGAACATCGAAATAGCCAAATCCATGTTGCCACTTTTTCCAAATGCATCAAGCATCGCATTATTTGAAACAATGCATGGTTGAGGTATCTCATCAAAGACCTTATGTGCACTCCTTACATCACCAAATTGTGAATAAAGAGAAAGAAATGATGTACGGACAAATGGGTCACCTAGTAGGCCTCTTTCAACACATTGTGCGTGTAAAGAGTAACCTATTCGTGATGTACCATATGATTTTGAGAGAGAAGCAATGGCTTTAAGAACGGAAGGAAAAGTGTAGCTATTAGGAGCAGCCTGATTGTGAAGCATCTCCCTCAAGAGGCTGAGGCTAGTGTGAGGTCTAGAAAGGTTTAGATATGTTCTGATGAGAGTATTATATAGGAGAGTATTAACCCATAGATCTCTGATGAGAAGGTAACCATGGGTTATTAACAAGGAATGAACTTGTTCGACTTGTTTCGAACACTTAGTAGCACATCCATTAAAACGCTGAAGAAGATGGAGCAAAAGTTCAGGATGTGATTGCAAATTCAACATTCAGACCTATCTATAATGAAAGCATTGTTTTTCATTTTTAAGGTTGCCTGAGCTGACAATTAGACGGAACTATTTAAGACTTAGAAATGAAAGAATCTAAGTAAACTAGGTCTCCGTTAAGAAATGAGTATATTAGTTAAGGTCAGCATCAAGGGTCACCTAACATCAGTCTCTACTCTGAATTACTAGCTATAAACAAGTATTAAATTACTAAGTATTCACTTTATTAGCTATCTCTCAGTCATATTTGACTTTGAGATGCATGGAAGCACAGCATCTCTCTTCTCAGCACAGCACTTTATCCATATCTTTCATTGAACACTTTCTTCAATCTGGCAACATATAAACAATTCATTATCTGCTAATATACAACAGGGTAAACAAATTCACGGCTCACAAACTTGTACAATCTTACTAATCAGAAATACGTAATTTCCTTGCAATTGTTAAATTAATTTCACGGACCTGGTATTTTGCTAATTATTATGTGAAATCCACTTTGTGATAAGATTTTACTTCGTAATATTCAAGTTCTTTTGCGTTCAGATTTTCGAAACAAAATAAAAAATAAAATAAAACAAAAGATCTAAACTTCTCAAGTTTTCAAAAATACAAATCCACCAAAATCCTAAATGCAACATCTTCCGAAATAAGCAGAGAGTAATAGCAAATGAGTCCAAAATCTGATAGCGAGAAATTGATGGCGTACCTGAATCGTGTAAGAGGCGAAACGCAGAATAATCTCAGAACACACAACACACAAAATCTTTGCGCAAATGATCCCGGCGTCTCGCGAAGCTTCTCTCCTTTCCCCCACACTCCTATATTATTGACGAAATTGTGTGCGCGAAAGCGACATAGGTTACGAGGTGCGATTTTAGCCTAAACAATGGCGATCAGCTGCATTTTATTTTATAGTGTTAGGTGGAGGAGTTTTTCGTCATTTCATTCGTACTTTTTTTTTTTTTGTCCTTCTCTTTTGGATGAAGTAGAAGAATCTAGTATTTTCTTTTCCTGGGCAGTCGAGTGAAACTTGCTGTAAATTTGGGGTGATTTATGGAGAATGGAATCAATTTTCTTCTCCACCAGTAAAACCCGCTACACCCCTCTCCCTTCAGGTTAATTCCTCTGCTCAATTTTCCGCCATTTTTTTTCTTTTTCCTAATCATTTTTACATTCATCTCAATTAGGCAACCGTTGCAAGTGCGCTGCCCAATCTGTGGTAAATCCTCGCTTCCCAATTTCAAAATTGTATGTTGAATTTGTGCAGTTCCGTAGAATATCGCCTTTTATATTTGTTTGAAGAGAGCGCTGCCAATTCGAATTCTGACGGTGGGGAAGAAGAGGTCGGCGGGGATCCAGCTCGTTGTTGATGAGTACACTGAGAAGCTCAAGCATTACTGCCCTGTCCAAGATGTCCGAATCAAGTCAAACCCTAAAAATGCTCGGTGTGTTTACCCATTTACTCATTAAAGTACAGCAAAATGCAATTCGCGTGAATTTTCTATTACCTTGTGCTGACGAATGGATGGATGAATTATTATATTGATAGAATATAGATTCATTTTTATAAATAATTGTAAATAACTCATGATTAACCGTATGATTTCAAATGTTATCTCTTAAAGTACAGATCTTGAAAGAATATGCAGTATGTTTCTTACAATTATATACTTTCCCTTTCACAGTGACTCAACCGCTCAGATTGTACATGAGGATATGGCTGTGATGGGACTGATCAAGTCCAATGAATGGGTAGACCTCACTAGTTACCTGTTTTTATTGCACTTTGATAGCTTTTCTTCTTGTAATCGATCAAAAATCTTTTTCCCGAATGCAGGATAGTTATAACGTTGTTTGTTCTTTTAATGTGTTGGTCGTGTTAGTATTCTGCAGTTCTCATCTTATTTGTTTCTCGTCATGTGGATGCAGGTTGTGATGTTGGATGAGCATGGACGCGATGTGAGTTCAGAGCAAATGGCGTCTCTAATTGCAGATGCTGGAAGCACAGTATGATTAAACTTAATTCTCACGCATTTCTGTATTTTATGTCATAATGAGGGAGAGTGGTTTATATGATTTGAATGATCCAATGTATGAATTTTCGTACTCGTTTTCAGCAACCACTAAGTGTACTCACATTCTGAGGGTAAATCTAACTCTGCGCATATTACCACCTAGATGAAGCAAAATAACAGGCAGACGATATAGATGTAGGTAAAGGAAACTGATTGATAGGTTTTAGTCATCTCATCTTAAATCTAATATCTAATAGGTATGATAGATGTTCTTGCTTGTGATAGGGAGCTTCAAGCATACTGTTCTGCATTGGTGGGCCTTACGGGCATGGAAGGCAATTGCGAGAGAGAGCTGATGTATCAATCCGGTTGTCATCTTTGGTCTTAAATCATGAAATTGCACTGGTTGTATTGGCCGAGCAGCTCTACAGGTGAATAATGTATCAATCAAACACCATCATCGTCACTCAGATGTTTTCAACTCTTTATGAATTATGATATGGTTTACAGGGCTTGGACCATTCTCAAAGGCCAGAAGTACCATCATTAGATATTATTCCATAATCTACCATCATTAGATATTATTCTATAATCTACCACGATCTCTCAAGAATGGAGAAGGTAATGTAACTTTTGCTTACTCTTCTTAGCTCTGTCTCGAGCATGTTCGGTTTGGAAATTATAGTGTAGTTAAATTGGCCTTTTAAGCCATTGAAGATGAATGGAAGGTACACTCTCGACACAGTTTCTGATAGTAGTGCTTCTCGTGGTGTTGGATGGCGTGCTGCACTTCCTAGACGATTGCAGTTTCAGTTGTTTTAAATCATCTATCAGAATCGGGGTAAGAGCTTGTTTTCTTTTTTAGGTTAAGCATCGTAAAGCAGGGGAAAGAGAAACTCCTGTGATATAAACTATCCCTAATCCTACTGCTGAAGGTTGTAGAGGCAAGAAATCCATCTCATGATATATCAGAGGAAATTATGTAATTCAATTGTGTAGCTACTAAAATAGGACCCGATTATATAATATAAGGCCATCCTAGCAATGCCAATAACTCGATCACACAAGATTCTCCATTTTTCATATAAAAAAACCAACATGGTTTGTGGAATTGTGTAAGTGGTGGAAAATGTTTAAAATATTTCAATTAGGTTAAAAGTAAGGACAGCAATAAGGTAAGCTCCATGCAGCCAAAAGATAGATTGGCCGATGCTTTCTTCTGTAGTACAACTCTCATACTAAGAGAAAATAAAAGAAATAGAATTGCCTAGATATGCTGCTGTTTTTGTTAGAGAAATGTGCTCATCTTCTTCCTATGAATCCGTAGCAATTGCTCCAGCCAAAGCATTCATTTTCAGTGGTAAATCCATTGCCATTGTTCCAGGCGAAGCCTTCATTCTCAGCGGAGACAAACTCGACAGCTTGTTTTCCTTCAGCAAACCGCTAAGATTTAGAAGCACCTTCCTCACCTCGTTTGCGAGCTCGATAACATAGTCATCTTCATGACCTGTTCCAAAATACAATACATTCACTCAATCAACAACTCTACCAGAATCTCTGTCTGATTCAAGATCAAATTGTAAGACTTTTACCAATATCAAACATGGCCTTCTCCAGCAAGAAAAGGTAGTCCCTGTTGTTGCCGCATGGGCCAAACGCCGTTGCAATTTGCCTGGCCATCTCCTCCAAAGGGGCCGGCCCTAAATAGTACTTATTTGATATTTTGTCAGGGGTGGATGTGAATCTGCAATTTCACAAAGCCAACACCTTTCAGCAAAAATACACCAAGAATTTGAGAATTAGATGCTAATTGATTACAATAAGTTGCCAAAGAAGTACTCACATTATCACACCAGTTACAAAGGGTTTTTCAGAATCATCACCCTCCTGCATTTAAAGAAAACCAAAGATTAATTGAAAACTTCAATTTTTTGGACTTACATACAAAAAAAATAAAAAAAGACATTGAATTGAAACACAAGCTTACTTTGTAGAAATCAACCAAAGTTTTCTGGTCATACTCGCATTCTCTTCGCTCGAGATACTGATACAACATTTTAATTAAGTAATGTAAGCATCAGCACGCTGTAATTTAAATATATATTCGTTGAAATGAAATAATACCTCCATCGCCGCCTTTTCTTTCTCCGGCCCTCCACGAATGCAATATGCTGCACCCCACTGTAGAAAGAATTAAAACACAATATTACTTCTTTGATGCACAAAAAGCGCAGAAAAATGGTAGTAATTTAGGGAAGAAATTTAAAAAAAATCTCGACTTACGCAGATCGCTCCTTCATTTTCTTCCAAGGTGCAAGTTCTAGCAGGGTGCTCGGGCGTACCTCTATGATCAATGCAGGCTGAAATACATCAAATTAAGCATATGAGTTTACAAATAAAAAGAGATCTAAAAAGGAATTTGGCTTATTAGGTTAAAATTAGTTTACTTAGAAGGGGGTTTTTCAAGAAATTTGCAGCGATTTCGAAATAAACAATCCCAATCAATACATTGCACTGCACAGAAATCAGGGGAAATGCATCAAAAACAGCGCACCTAAATCGAATACGCGTCTGTAATCCTTAATAAACCCTATCACTTTCTCATCGACTTCGAATCCCGGGTTCCACACCAACGAACCGTACCCGAAAACCCAGAACACCATCTTCGAATCACGTTAAGCTCGGAGAGAATTAAAAAAACCTGCGCAGCGAAGAAATCAGCCATTAAATCAAATCCACGATCACCATTCTAAAACCTAGGAGGCAAAAGAAAAAATGCCGAGGAAAAGGAACGCACAAGGCAAGATTTTAGAGCAGCAGCGGCGGCAGATATGGGGAAGGTAAAACCTTGGTAGAGCAGAGAGAGAAGTTGTGGTATTGAAGATTTGAGGAATTATTATCTGGGGATTTCTCTCTCTCTGTCTCTCTCTAAGATTGCAGAGGTTGTTTGGTGGTTCTAGGAAAGAGACAATGGGTAAAAAGGGGAGAGATATGCGAGCTACTTATAGGAATCATAAAGCCGCGCGCGCGCGCGTGTGTGTGAAATTGGATGTGTCAGTTATGAATTCCTATGTTTGATGTAATGTGGATGGCATGACTGACGGTTACATACATACAATTGCACAAATCTGGGAACTTGCATTTTCTCCTCATTTTATTATTTTGTCAGTATTTTTCTATTTTAAAAGATGGAAAATATCTTTTATCATATACTAACAAATTAATGGTTTTTTTATTTCTTATACTTCATATTTTTTTCATTTATTGAAGTGTAGTTTTGGTGCTTTTTAAGTGGAAAGAAAATGACAAAACTAAACGATAACGAAACATAGTTTAGTTGATATGACGTTTTCTCTCTAACCAATAGGTTGAGGTTTAAGTAATCTTGAATGTGTGTGTGTGGAGATGTGTGTGCTTTCTGTAATACATTTCATACACTGTTTTTATGTTTTTTTTTTCTTTAATTTTGTATGTATTAGATGAGCTTTGTTCTTATTATCAAGGATTTATTGCACATTCATTAAATAAAAATTGATTATTATGATTGATAACTTTGAAAATAGGGTATATAATTTTTTAAAATTTTGAAATTTTCAAATAAATATTAATTATGATTTCACATATTAAACTAAATTTTATTTTTATAATAAATATAGCTCTTTTGCCGTAGAAGATCCAAGTGGGGTAGATGCATGAAAGTTTGAAACAGAAAACTGTGTAGGTTCATTGAACCTGGACATTTGCTGAACTTTCAGTAAAATCGGTGCCTTGTCTACATATAGAAGGGACCAGCATTTATAGTTATAGCGCGTGGGCGATGCAAAATTTCAACTGGTAACTTAAATGAGTTCAATTACCAACATTCATTGAACTTGGACGCTTTACTCTCAATTAGGAACTCTTTTTTACTGTATTTACGTACATAACGTTTTACCGTTCCAGATCAAATTTATTAGGTTTTCATTTCATGTATACTGAAATTTCAGTGATAAATAAAGTGTAAAATGACTTATGTAAAAAAATGAGAGCATATGTGAAATAGCTAATTATATGTCATTTAAACGAAAATCACAAAATATCAATACATGAAAGAAACTATCCATTGTAGACTTGTAGTGTGTATATATTCAAAATTAATAAATGACACAAATTATAGATTGTAGTAGACTTGTGGTATATAAATATTTCAACTACTTAACTTTAATTGTAGCTAAAATCATAAACTTTGGCTGAATTTGGGAATGTCACGTTAGTTTTAAAATTGGAAAGAAAATACACAAACTTTTAATTTTTCTGATTTTTCTCACGAAAAACAATTCCAGCGCGATTTTTGTTGAATTCGAGATGACGTGGCCTAGTTGTCGCTAACGTGCTAGCATGGCTTAAATATAAGCCGCTAAAATTATGAAATTTGCCTGAATTCTGAAATGTCACGCGAACTTTAAAATTTGAAAGACAAATACATAAACTTTCAAAAGAAATTCCCATGAAATCAAATTGCTCCAAAAATGGAGCTGATTTGGCAGAATAAAAAATTGTGTGACCATCAAAATGGTGTGGAATATATATAGTATGGTATTAGCAGCTATTAAATGTGCATTTTATAATATTCAATATTGTTTATAGTGCTAGTCTGCCAATTAATATTAATGCACTTGGGTTTTAGAGTCATGTAAATGTCACAAGCAGTGAGCTACGAATTGTAGCTTGCTTTCTTTCATTTATTATATTTTGTTTAATTTCTGCATTTTGATCCATCTTTAACTATGATTCTTCAATAATCCTTGTTGGTGAATGTTAGGTTCAATAGTACAATCTAGTTATATTTTGGGACGATGAAAAAGACCATAATCACTATCTAATAATAAATGAAATAATAATAATAATAATAATAATAATAATAATAATAATAATAATAATAAAATACAAGAGACAAATTAACACATAAGAAATAAAATTTTAGCAGTAAAAATGGAAGTCCAAGAAGTAAAAGTATATGAATTTAATTACAGGAAACTGAAAAATTATATTAAAATAAATATATTAAGACAGATTATGTGTTTTTGGTAAATTTATATTCCAATTACGGCCAAGAAAAGAAAACATGTTAAGTATTAATTGGTCCAAAAAACACCCAAAAGAAAAATAGTCCAAAATTACTATATGTTGTCGAAAAAAATGACTTACTTTGACAGAAACAATGAATTGGTTAGAGTTTTATTCAATTGGCATATATATATGACTAAATTGGCTATTTTAAAAGAATTGGCTGAAATTTAAATATTGCAAATGTTTGTTTTTAAGGCTATATATGGCCATATAATCGAAACATGGCACAAATGAAGCAACAGTTGTGAGTATCTTTTTTGACCAAAGTCAAGATTGACATTCAATTTTCTAATGGTCGGTTTCATGATTCATGTTGTACTGGAATAGTTGCAGCACGACGTGTTGGTATCATAAAAGTTATTTTACTATATATGCCAAAGTTCACTCATTTTATACCAACTTTGGTATGTTCAAGTTTTGACTTTGAATATTTCACCATCAAAAGTTTATTTTGCTCAACTTTGGGTCCAACTTATTGTGATGCATGGTTAAATTAGAACCGTTGTTTGGTTCGGAATTGGACCTGTAGTTTTGGTTTTGGAATCGTATCGTCTGTTATGACCTGAACCGAAATTGGTATATCAGTTGCAGTTTCGATTCTACAATTTTTGGGACCGTAAGCGAAAAAATCGAAACTGACGATTTTGGCCCAAAATCAGAAAAAATCGAAAAAAATAGGAAAAACTTGGAAAAATTATTGGAAAATGGGCAAAAAAGTTGTAAAATCGGTAAAAATCAGTTTTGAACCAAAACCACAAAATTTCTTCTAGGGCTAGTTTCAGTTCCAATTTTTACGGAATCAGAACCGACGGTTTGTGAACCTGCAACAACACTATTCCATCTCCTGTGCGGTTTTGGCATGTTACAGGTGGGTGTAATTGCAATAACTTTTATTATTTTATTTTGAATAGGGATGTCAATCGAGCCAACCTATCGAATTTCGGGTCAGCCTTATTCGGGTTGCGGACTAATTAGGTGTGGGCTAATCAATGTGTAATTTTAATGGGTTAGAAATTTTCAACCCTAGACCTAAACATTTAGATTTCGGGCTAACCCAACTGGCTAAACGACTAAAAGTTAACAATGAAACTAATGAGTGATGCATAATATCTCTAATGGTTAATGGAAAAAATTACTTATATTTATAGAATATAAAATATTTAATTGGAGGAATTTTGAAATACATATTTAAATTTAGACATGATTAAATATACTATAGTATAAAAAATTTAAAAACTGACATTGGATGAGAATGACATAATTAATCTTGAGTTGCTGGATGATTTAACACATAAGAACAAGTTATGATGGATCTTGAAATACTAAAAAACCCAATTTAAAATTTGTAAAATTCAAATGAAATATAAACACATTTTGATAAATTTTAAGATATGTTTAAGAATTCAAAATATTTCTTATAATGAACTTGAATTTTTCGATTCATTTATTTATTATTATATTATATTAACAACAAAAATATGATACATACATACATTAGGTAAAATTGGAGGGTTATTTTTTTTTGTTATTTATTTTATCAAAATTATCATTAAAATGACGAAACAGTCATCAAACAAGTGGAAGAATAGACAATAGTTGCACCTAGCACCCATGGGGCCAGCCCATCGGATTTCGAATCAACCATACTCGACTTGTGGGCTAATCGGGCTAGAATTTTATCGAGCTAGAAATTTTCAACCCTACCCTTAAATTTAGCGGGCTATTCGGATCAGTCCACTGATTTCGAACTGAATTAACATTCTTAAATTTAAAGAGAACATATGCTTGTATTCTAATTAAATTATAGCCTCTTTTATAAAAGAATTATGAACTTGGTCTTTTATCATTAAATTTCTGAACCTAATTCATAATATAAAAACATTGAAAGTAAACATACACCTTGAAAACCTTAAACTAAATTGATCCAAAAACTGGAAATATAAAATTATGTAAATCATATAAAATTTACCAAAAGCTTATAAAATTGAATATTGTTTATAAAAATTACTTGTGCCACTCAAAAAACTGACGAGGAATTTAGAAAAAAGTTTAACAAGAATATATTAGTCACAAAATTGTTTTAGAGGTCGCCAATAACTTAATAGAATGCATACAATATAAACTTTGTGAAAAGGTCTACACAAAAGAAATCATAAAGCCTTAGGAAGTATAAATGAATAACAAAACTAAATACAATGGAAAAACTAATATAATGGTTTGGTTAATTTATTTGTTTTATAAAATTCTCACCTTTTGGCTTTTTCATTATGAAAGGCTGTGAATTATTTATGTTGGAGGCTTCAATTCACAAGTACTATATATAGGAGCAATAAAGTGATAGCCATATTTTAGTTGGAAAAACCTTAGCTTTATTTTTAGCATATTTTGTATTATTATTTTTGTAATTATGTATACGTGTGTCATTATATATTTTAATTAGGGCAAATTGCCGGAAAAACCATGAAGTTCGGTCAAATTCTGGTCAGTCCCGCAAGTTTGAAAATCAGCCGCTAATATCATCACTTTGACAATTTTCGCAATTGTCCTACAACGCTTAATTTGGGGAGAAATTGCTGTTGATGTGGCTGACGAAAAATCTTACTTGGAGAAAATGTCCGGTAACTAAATCAACCACGTTTGCACCAATTAGTCAGCCATGTCGTTAATTTTAAGACAGGTATACGATATGTCAATAATTTAAGACACGTAGGATACCGAATTTTTTCGTCGTGGGACAAATACGAAAATCTCAAAGTTATGATATTAGTGGCTGATTTTCAAACTTGCGGGACTGACCAGAATTTGACCAAACTTCATGATTTTTCCGGCAATTTCTCTTTTTAATTATTGTGATCTAGATTATTTATAATTAAAAAAAAACTAATTAAATATCGGAAGAGACATCATCCCCACGAAATAAAATCAAGAGAGAAGTCCAATAAAAACTAATTTAAATCCCTATTAACAGACTGTTAGCAGATCACCAAATCTTCTTCTTCTCCAACAACATGCCCTCCATCTCCATCCCCACACCTTCAACTCTCACTCATCATCTCCTTCAAATTTTCAGTCACTACAACCACACTAATTAATCGATCGATCATGGCATCCGCTCACAGTCACCGCCGCTGCTGCTGTTTCATAGCACTGTTTCTGCTCTCAGCAGCATGTTCCCCGGCGTCCTCCGACGACGCCAGGTACGCCAAATCCCTAATCAAATTCAAACAGTCGCTCACCAACGCCGCTGCGCTCGATGGCTGGCGCGAGCCGGCCGTGAGCCGGCTCTGCTCGTGGAACACACCGGTCTGGACCGGCTGCATCTGCTCTAACGGCTCCTTCGTCGGGCTGCGGCTCCAAGGCATGGGCCTCGGCGGCGCCGTCGACGTCGACGCCCTCGCCGATCTGCCGCTCTTCAGCTTCAGCGTGGCGCGCAACAATTTCTCGGGACCGTTCCCGAATTTGGAGAAGCTGACGAAGCTCAGGAGCCTGTATTTGTCGAATAACGGCTTTCGCGGCGAGATTCAGGGCGATGCATTTGCGGGGATGAAGGCTGTGAGAAAAGTGGTGCTAGCCGGGAATTACTTGACGGGGAGTATTCCGGCGTCGTTGGTGGAGTTGCCGAGGCTTGTCAATTTGCAGTTGCAGGATAATATGTTCGGCGGGAGGGTGCCGGACTTCCGGCAGGCTAATTTGGCGGCGAATTTCTCCAACAATAAGCTGCGAGGCTCCATACCGATGGCGCTCAGCAGCTTGAATGCTAGCTCTTTTTATGGTAAGTTTCCTGCAAATATTGATGTATAGTTTGTTTTTAATAATGTATATGTTACGAGTCTTTCTTGATATGATCGTCGAGGAGATTGCATGTTTTGGTAATAAGATCAATTACCAGAATTATATGTGTACGAGTTTCATGAAATCAAAAGGAATTAATGATAGGTATTATGTTATATTTACATGTTACAATTAATTATTATTATTATTATTATTATTATTATTATTATTATTATTATTATTATTATTATTAGTGCATGTTATGTGTATTGAATATCATACTATTATATCGGATAACATCATAAATATACGCACATATAATATAGTGAAATGTTATGCTACATACCTTATGTGAATATCATTCTTGTTTAGTGCACGTTAATGTTATTTATTTTGCTTTATAAATTTATTTTGATTATAATACCTTAAAAATATTACTGACGTCATTAATTCTATAAATTACATTAATTAAAGCTCGATTTATTCATTTATAAAGAACAAATCGAGCTTTGATGTTTATGTAATTTATAAATTAATGATGTCAATAACAATTTTTAAGATATTAGAATCAAATTTAATGTATAAAATAAAATAAATAATATTAATGTGGACTACACGAGAACGGTGCTCACAAATAATGCTCATATAAAATATATAACATAATATTTATGATAGATGACATATTGATACAATAAAACATAAAGCACAATAGAGAAATCAAGCAACATCCTATAGCAACATATATTACTAAGTTCGTCTCCAAATAAGTGTCTTATTTGAAAATAAAAATTATTCTCTAATAAGTGTCGTAATTCAACGACCTCCCCTCCCAAAAAAAAGTGTCTTAGTTTAGAATTATATAAGAGAAAAGATGTCAAACTTCTCATTTTACTTCTTTCCTCAATGTAAATTCTTTCATTATTTGATTGTTCATGCAAAAATTCTTTATATGCAATTTAGGAGATACTTATTCAAATATAGAATGATTAGTTATGTAATTGTGAATGTCATTCTAATTCGGATACTCAGTTGCAGAAGAACTTTGTATAAGAAGCAATTGAGAACCCACTCCTGGAATATTTTACCACGATTTCTAAACCTAGGGATTGAGACATGAGTAGGTGTGGTGCCCAGGTTGTTCAATTCCTGGTCGGACACCTCCTAATTAAACCTGGATCACGGCGTCCTTAATTAGTTCCCATGTTTTTTTTTTCAATAAAAGAGGATCAATAATGGTTCCTTATTTATTCTCGTGATAACTCGAATCCCGACTTATTAGTTGAAGGGGAAGTATCTTTCCAATTAAGCTGCGCTTCATCGTCTAATTAGTTCTCATATTTCAGCTTATGCATTCACACACACAATATTATGATTCAGACTTGAATTACAATATTAGTTTTGTCTTATGAAATGTTTGAATGATCAGGAAATCTGGACCTATGCGGCACCCCTTTGGCCCCATGCAAACCCAAAAAGTCATTCACAAAAATGCCCTTCATCGCAGCCGCCCTCGCCGGAGCCGCACTCTCAGCCTTCATAACTCTCACCCTCATCCACCGCCGCCGTCCAAAGCCACTCAAATACTCGAAATCCTTCGAGGGCTTCCCCATGGAAGACCCAACCCACACCAAAAAACCACCCAACAAGAAGAAAAAACCAGACCAAAAACTATGCTTCGTCAACAACAACATCGAGAGATTCGAGCTCGACGACCTCCTCCGAGCCTCCGCTCAAGTCCTAGGCAGCGGAAGCTTCGGCTCCTCCTACAAGGCCGCCCTCCCCGGCCGCCACTCCTACGTTGTTAGAAGATTCCGGAAGATGAACAACCTAGGCAGAGAGGATTTCTCCACCCACATGGCCAGGCTAGGGAGGCTCTCCCACCCTAACCTCGTACCCCTCGTGGCCTTCCATTACAGGAAAGATGAGAAGCTTCTCATCACCAAATTCATCGAAAATGGCAGCTTAGCCAGCCATCTCCATGGTAATATACTCAATCAAAGTAAACTCCCACTTTCCATTTATAGATAGTTTGATCTGAGACACATTTTCTATGATCCTAACCAGGAAAGAGAGGCTCTGCTCGACCCGGGCTGGACTGGCCGACGCGTCTAAAGATCATCAAAGGCGTTGCGAGAGGATTAGCCTATCTATATAGAGAGCTCCCAACATTGAGCTTACCTCATGGCCATCTCAAGTCTTCGAATGTTCTACTACACAGCAACTACCAGCCCCTTGTAGCAGACTACGCGTTGGCACCGGTCATGGACAAGGACCACGCTGAGCAGCTCATGGCAGCCTACAAGTCGCCTGAGTCCACACAGAGCGAGGGCGTGACAAGGAAGACGGATGTGTGGAGCCTCGGGATTCTGATACTCGAGGTGCTGACTGGCCAGTTCCCGGCTAGCTATCTGAAACAGGGGAGGGGGCCTAGCTCGGATTTGGCTACCTGGGTTGGCTCTGTCGTGGGCGAGGAGTGGGCGGCTGAGGTGCTCGATAGGGACATGGGTGGTTCAGCAGTCGGGTTGATGAAAATCGGGATGTGCTGCTGCGAGTGGGATGTGGAGAGGAGGTGGGATTTGAGGGAGGCAGTGGAGAGAATCCAAGAATTGGGAGAGTGATGAGTGATGATCAACTTAGTACACATTTTTACCTGCACTTTCTTGCTCTTCATTTAGATTCCTTCTTTGCTTCTTTGCTGTAGAAACAACAGTTCAATGAAAAATGAAGAAAACCAACAAACATAATCAGGTGTATGTACAACACCACAAAAATGAGTTCTAACATTTATTTTTGTTTTGCAGAATACAGACAACATACAAACAAAAACTCAAGAGATGAAAAATCTGGCCCTGTTCATACTCTTCAGGTTCTCTCTCCATTGAGCCTGAAGGAAACAAGAACCTCACGAGGCATGCACGCCTGCGTGCCTCGTGAAACCTTAAATCTTTACATAAAATCAAAAGTATTCACTGTATAAAAAAAGAGTAGTGTTGAACTTCTATTAACAGTTAAACATTATTTTTTTCCAGTCAATCGACAATTTCTACCCGCGTTTCAGCTCCCCATGCTTGATGTTGAAGATGCTTGGTAGCTCAAATCCTCCTGCAAGAGAGTTCATTTGTTAGCATGAATGCTTATCATCAAGAAAATGACATAAATCTTTACCGAGTTGAGAAAATCAAGCAAACGAGCATCCACTTACTTTGGATATGGAAACTTGACTATGGCAGGGAGAATGCATGCCGTATGGCACAGAATACGAATCTTCTGCAAGCTCTCTCAGTTTATTCAGTTCCGGGAGCACGTCTTTCCCAAGATCTGGCCGGTCTTTCCTCCTAAGTTCAGCACACCTGAGTGATATCTTGGCAAGGGCCAAGGCTTCTTCATAAGGCCAATCAGGCACGGATGGGTCGAGCATCTCAGCAAACGTCCCTTGGTCGACAGCTCTTCCAACGTGATGGCTCAACCCCATGGGGGGCTTGGCCGTGAGTATCTGTAGAAAAATTATTCCTAGGGAGTATATATCAGATTTTACACCAAGCATACCCGTTTGCTGATACTCGGGATCAATGTAGCAGAAGGTCCCGGCTGTGGATGTCATCCGATATTGAGTCACATTGTCAGCTACGGATGGAGGGACGAGCCTGGCCAGGCCGACATCACTGATCTTGCT
>JAYDZE010086937.1:0-24680 GCA_034509125.1 Monilaria moniliformis
CATAAATTTTTTTGAACCCGATTGGCCCGACGGGTTAGCCCGAAACCCGAAGGGTTAGGGTTAGGGTTGTAAATTTCCGACCCGACAAAATTTGCAACCCGAATAGCCCGACAATCCGAGCGGATTGACCCGTACCCGAGCGGGTTGGCCCGATTGACATCCCTAGTTAGTACGGTTCAACCACCAAACTCGTCTGCAACTATGTATCTGTACTCTTTTTGAACCACCAAACCCGCCTGCAACTATGTATCACTTGTTCTATTCTAAATTGCATATAGTAGTACTACTCGTTAATATTCAAACCCATTTATACTCGTTAAAGAAGAATTCGTGTAGGCATGTCGATTAATATTGTGACCCATTTATAGTTTATATACTCGTCATAAACCCATATAGTAATATCCGCTAATTACTCAAACTTGTTTGAAATTATAAATATCTAAATAAATAAGTGTAAGTTGTTAAAGAACTGATTAACTGTCTTAATAAATCTCGAACATTCCAATATAAGATAATACATAACGTAAATCCGCTAATTAGTCATATGTCTCAATAAAATTGAACAATACAAAATAAAAGTATCCATCAATTTGTGGAGTTTTTAAAAAATTAATTATCACTCATCTCAATATAATGAAGATGAATGGACCTTCATTTAATCGTTCAAAAAATTGTGTGAGTTTTCTCTCATCATGAATTTTAAATAAATGTTATTATTCTTGTAAATAAATGTTACTATATTAAAAGTGATTGTGTTACAAGTAATCGTTGTTATAAGTAAAAATAAATATTCTTATGAATAAAAGTTACGGTATATTTTAAATAAAAAATTATAATTTTTATAATTAAAAGGGACTGTTACAAAAATGAACGAGATTGGGTTGAGCCAGATTTGACCCGTGGGCGCGCACAGGAAGGCAGCCCATCTAATCACCGCAGCACGCATCAACCCAAGCCCATTCAACACAAAATAAAACATCGAAGGGCATCGTCTGCTAGGGTTTTCGATTTCCATCTGATACCAAAAGCAAAGCGAAACCAGCTACAGACAACAACCATGGCGAAGAATAGAAACAAGAAGAAAAATGGTTCGACTGCTATGGCCGTCGATTCGTCCACCGCCAACAATTCGGTAACGGATGAACCTCAAGGTCGCAACTCTCTCTCTCTTTCTGTATGTGTATGTACTAACACAGTAATCGGGGACTGATTCTGTTTCTGCAATTCATAACTTTTCAGCCATGGACGTATCTGAGACCGTAGCTAAAAGAGATTATGTTGGCGGAGGACTTCTCAGGTTAGCTCAACTTCTGCTTCTGATTCCCCTCTTTGTCTGAGTTTTACCCATTTTTCCCCTTTCTATTTATTACTTAGTTTCCTTGTCTGATTGAGGGGATAATTACAATAACAGTAGCGGGAGTAGTTACTGAAAATGAGGAATCGTAATATTTTATCTTTAATTCCAGTTTCCTTGATCTAACACCTTAAATCAAGCGCTAAGTTATTCATATTTACGTAGATTCGAATACTGTGTAATGAGTGAGCTACACCAACTTTTCTGAGTCTAGTTTGCCGCACTACATTTTTCAGAGCCTTATACGTCTAATTTCGTGTGGTTAATTTGGGTGATAGGATAGATGGATAAATGTAATAGGGCAATTATGAGAAATCCTAAACTATTTGCCTAATCCCAAAAATGTTCTGAACTTTCAATAATATCAATAGAAGACCCAAACTATTTACATTGTACCAAGAATGTCCTCACTAGCATTTTTGGTCGACAAGATGCTTGACTATGGAGATGTCGTTTCTACAAGAAAATCATTTGGATTTAGTCTGGTATTTCTAGTTGAAGTGAAAACCACTTGAAGCATGTTTTGAGGCCTATTGATGCTGCTGAAACTCAAATGAAGAGTTTGATGAAAGGCGAGTAATTGCTTGTCTCTGTCCTCTCATAAGGTGCTCATGTTGCTCTTCATATTGAGCGAGTGGTCACTTGCTATGCTGGATATCTGAGGGAAACAATTAATGTACAGAAATGCAAAAATTGATTTGGAGATAGAGAGAAGTAGAGCATTCAATTTAGAAGAAGCAAATGATTGGATCTCAAAGCTGCTACCTTTGCTTGTCAACAGAAACTCCCTCGTTCAAATCTCTAACTTTGTTGCAATTCAGACCATTTTGGATAGATTGGCATCAGCCGAAGTAATTCACTTATTTGACATTTGGAGGAATCTTTGGTCATACTGGATACTGGCAGTTTTAATGGATCGCAGCCTGCACTGTTTCTCAGATTGCCTCCCACTGATATCCACGACGTAGTTTTTGGTACAATGTTAATAGTTTGGGTTTAAGGGTCTTTTATTGATATATTTTAAAGTTCAGGAATATTTTGGGACTAGACAAATAGTTTAGGATATAATTTAATCATTTCCCAAAATAGTATAAAGCCTCATCTACCATTCATCTTTATGGATTAATTTTGAATTTGTTTGATCATCTAATCCATCAAGTACTATATGTTTTATCTATATATCATATTGCTCCTCTATGTAGCAAAATCTGAACTAATATTTCATTATGTGTACTTTCTAACTGCTCAAATTTTCTAATTTTTTCACCCTATTGTTATAAGAAGGTAATTGCAAAATAAATCATATGTCCATTTTGCAATTTCGACCTTTGACTTCACGTTTAAAATTTTGAAAATAACTACTTTTTTTTCTTCTTCTAATTTTTGCAACTGGGACATCCCTAATTTTCATAAGCACAAAATTGATAAGATTCAAGTATTGTGCGTTTCAACATTTTTGTGCTCAATTGCACACTAAACGTAGTCCTGCTCTACTGAATTTTAATCCACATGGGCTTCCACGTCATCTTTCCGGACGCTGGAAAAATTGGAGAAGTATCAATTGCAAAACATACAAAGATTTGGTATTTATTTGCAAAGATATGAAAATGAGGTTGAAATTACAAAATGAGTATATGATATATTTTGCAATTGGTTATAGAAAACTCAATTTAAGCTATAATTCTTGCAAGTGGCAAGAGATATTGTATCTTGGTATCAGGTTGGAAATAATTGTGTTGCTGCCATAATTTCGAATGTCCGACATTTGAGTAATTATATCTATTTTGCAGGAAAGTGAAGAACGGGAGACCCATGAAGAGATCAAAGAATGTTAGGAAGATGAAGGCAGTAGCCAAAGCTCTGTCGAAAAGTGAGAAGTCAGTGGAGAAAATCTCAAAAAGTGAGGGCAAGATATTGAGGACTAAATTTGCCAAAAATCTCTACCAATAGTATATAATACTTTGCTGGTTTCGGGTTTTTATGTTTTGTTAAGTTGGAGTATTACTTTGTCGAAGAGGTAGCAAATTTCTTGACAGGAGTGTAATTTGCAAATCCATTATCAATTGACATGTTACCTTCATTGCTAATAGCTGATCAACCCATAATTGCGTACATCAAGGTTGATAGTCTAATATCAAAACGCAAATCAAGCCTCACATTTGATCTAATCAATGATCATTCAGCCATCTTATAATATCTATCCTAAATGGAGAGTTTATTCAGTTTCATTTTTTGTTTGTTTGTATTCTGTTTTTGTTGTTGTTCTTGTGTCTGGATAGTTGTTGTAGAGCATTAGATTAAATTTGAAAACAAAGATTTTTATTATGAGTGAGCATTCGGCTTTTTCGGTTCGATTTTTTCTCGAACCAAACCGGAAAATCGATTTTTTCTTAAAATTAAAACCGAACCGAATCGAATCGAATTATCCGAAAAATCAAAATTCGAACTATAAAAATAGGTTCGAATAAAAAAAAAAACTGAATTTTCATAAAAATATAAAAAAAAATGGAAAAAACTCTAAAAACCGAAAATCTAAAAAATTTATGTATATATATATTTATATAAAAATATGAATATATGTATATTTTAAATATATATATTTATAATTATATTATTTTATATATAATATAATATTAAATATAAATTCAATTTTTATAGTATATATCTAAATCGAATCGAACTGAAAATTGAATTTGCCAAAAATCAAAATTGAATTGAACTGAAATCCAAAAAAAAAATCGAACAAAATTTTAAATTTCGATTTGACTCGATTCAGATATTTTCGAATTTCGAGTATTTTGCTCACCCCTAATTTTTATCACGCCAGATAAATTTATTTGGGTGAAAAGCAATAATGAATATCATACTACAACAATTACCATAACAACAAACAACATACGAAAATAAAATAAAATTCAAACACTACAAGCGCATTTTCCACTCTTTTGGTTAACCGCCATCTCAAAAACAAAGTTTCGTCCACTTGCATAATTTCATTCCCAAAATTCAATAGAACGATGGTTATCATTTAACCATTTCAGTATACTGGTTAAGCGACTCCTGGCGCTGCAGCCTCATGTCCTCATTGAACTTCTTGATGAACGCCTCCACCCGCCTGTTGAGCTCATCCTGGCTCAGCGACGGCTCCTTCCTCATCTTGCCCGACCCACCATTCATGGCCGACCGCTCGTTGAAGGTTTCTGCTTTCCTCATTGTCTTCAACTGCGGAGGAGTGTTCTCCTGCTGCTGCTGGCCGTGACGTTCGCGCTCCCACGTGTCCGATTTCTTCAAGTGTCTCGAGGTCGGGATCGCCTGCCCCTCCGCTATCGTCTTCCATGTGTTCTCCAGTGTGTCTTGCTTCTTCGGCTTCGAAACTCCCAGCACTGTTCTCCCACCTGATCACCAATTCATTGTGTCAATGAATATTATTTGACGTCCTAGACACATAATTTATTTTTAAAGGTCGCGCAACAATGGACTCGAAAATTTCTTACATTAACTACTTGACCACTAAGTACTCGAAAATTTCATACATTAACTACTCGACTACTAAGTAAAAAGGCACACCACAGTTATTTATGTGTGGTTCTATTGTATTAATACAAGTGCTTGTCCACAAAAAAATTCAAACACTGTACAAGCGCATTTTCACTCTCGATCTAACGGGGTGCAGCTTAATCGTGTGGGCTGACACACACCAGATTAAACCCTAGCCTCACCAACGGTAATATTTTGGCTGACCCCTCCATCCATCGGCCGAATTTCAAAACAAACTTCATTTTTAATTTTTCTTTATTCCAAAATCACAATCCACGTGAACTAAAATAAAATATTAAAAAATAAATCGTATTACCTTCGGGGCTAGCTTTCAAATTTCTCCGGTGACCGAACCTCGCAGAAGACGGCGGCATCACGAAATTCGTTCCATCATTATTCTCGGCGGCAGTCCACATCGATTTATCCACCGCAACGCACTCGTTCTCCTTATTGCACATCGCATCATCAGCGCCATCAGCGCCGCTGACAATCAACGGTGGCGAATATTCACTCTCGCCGCCGTCTCCTGAATCGAGCGCGTCGGACTCCAAACCTGTCTCTACGCCTTCGTATTTGTACTCTGCCACCAGACTCATCGGAGAATCGGTTTGAGTGATTTCGATTTCGACAGGCTGCTTCTGCACGGCGGGTATGGCGTTCAACAGCGGCGTTATAGGCGGCAGCGCGGGTGCGTCGTCGCTCTCGGACTGGAGTTTGGAGGAGGCGACGATGGTGATGATGATGCAGTTGATGACGAGGTACAAATACGGAGGCCGTAGCCACGAAACGACGCCGTTGTAGATCCAAGGTGCGTAAACGGCGATATCGGTGGTGCTTAGCATAATTGCAGCTGATAAAACGCTCGTGGATATTATTAACACGACTTTGGCGGACAACATATTGCTTGTTGATATCGACATATTTTTCTTCAGAGTTATATTTATCGGAGAACTGGAATTTCCGGCAACTGTCATTTGTGCGTGCGTGTGTGTGTGTGTGTGTGAGAGAGAGAGAGAGGATGGGGTGGCTGGCTTATAAAGGCGGGGAGATGGGAATTTGATATGGACTCATGGGTTAAATGGTAAATTCAAGGCAGTGTGAATTTTCGCGCGGCGGGCTTAGTGTTAGTAAAATCTGGCATGGAGACAAGTGGCGTGCAAACGTCAGATGCATACTTCAGATCTCTATCTGTTTAGTGTTGTCCTAATTATCCATTGGGAAAATTATACTTTACACATCAAAGTTTGGAGTAATTCTAGATTCTATATATATATACATAACTGTGATAATATACGAACTAATTCTTAATGTATAACTAAGAACTAATCTAGATCATCCATTTTTAAGGATTAACGGTTGTTTTGGATGCTACATGTCGCATGACAATTCAATTAAAAAACTGAACAATGATAGGAAGGTAATATACCTAAATCAGCCGTTTTTAATATATGATGTACGTATATTTTTGATAAATGAGTACGAAATGAATTTATTATACTTAAATTCAGAATTATTGGATTATTTGACTATTTCTTTTTTCACATAAATTAAGAAAAAGCTTTAAAAAATTAAAGAAATTAAATTACATTTTGGACATGGCAAAAAGAACTAAGGGACTAATTTTGTGGGAGGGATTAAATATATATAGAATGAATGTGGAATAATTATTCCACATCACTACTAAACAATGTCGCTTAGTAATTAACAAAAAATTATACCCTTAAATGGAGAGTCTTGGACAATAGGCGAAATCCCGATCCAGCAATATCACGTAAGTGAAAGTGGTCCCGCTCTCATGCAGTGTAATGCTTTGATTATAATAATATTGACTATATATAATTTCAAAAAAAAATTAGGTCTTAACACAAAAAAGGACGTTTAAAAATTTATTTCTGATTTGGGCTTTCAATTTGGAAGAATTCTTTTTGTTTTCTGCCTTAGAAGAGTGGTTTTTATTTTATTTTTGTAACTCCTTTTGGTAGCAAAATAGATTTTTCAGTAGCAAATAATTCGGTATATTCTAATTTTAAAACATAATAGTTTATTATATATAAATATATCAAAAGTATGTTCTAAATTTGACAACTGCCTCACACTTTGGATTAAAATATTTATATATTCTCCAATACTATTAATGAGATATTAGGTATTTGAAAAAAAAGTAGTCATTTCAAAATAAGAAAATATATTTCTATTTTTTTTTGTAACATAATATTTTTTATATCAAAAAATTTGGACTAGTTACTTATAAATACATGAAGGTAAATATTTCCTACAACTTATCAAAGCGAGTAATTTTAATTTTCACCCTATTATTAATGTGTTTTGAAAAATAAAATGACACACAAGAGTTCCACTCCCATATATGGTATTTTCCTTTTTTTCCTTTTTTTTTATTTACCAAAAATAATTTTTCCTTTTACTCCTTAACAGTAGACGACAGTTAACTGAAAATAAAAATAAAAATTAAGAGCATAAGGGAAACAAAATAATTTAATACATCCTTACTAAAAAAAAAAGAGAATTACAGCTTTGGAATAAATATGAAAATGTCAAATTATTTTTGCGAGATATGGATTAATAAATTGTACTAATAAAATAACTAAAATTAAATAAATGGCATAAATTTATTATTTATCTTGACACTTTTTCAACGGATATATACATGTGACCGTTACCATGTGACAACCAGCTCCATCCCCACCGCTCACCTCCTAATCTTCTATGGAAATTGATAATAATAATAATTAAAACAAAAAACAAAAACAAAAATAAAAACAAAAAGTAGGGGCCTTTGGTTTTAGAAAATAAAATAGCTGATTTTAGATTTTTGGTTAATTTATTTGGCGGATGCAAGGGGGCGGAAGGGAGCGGCCGACCCTCTAACGGGCTATTTCCTCTTACTCCGTCGGAAAATTGTCATTGTCGCCCTTTCCTTTAGTCGACGCCCCGCCCTAAAGAAGAAGACTGAAAATTTTAATTTAACGCAATTAATTCCGCCCATCGTTTTTCAATTTTGGATCCATGTTATGATATAAGTGGTTTAATACTAAAATTTCAACTCAATATGTGTACTTAAGTGTGCTTTATTTAAATGCAATTATGTAGTGCTAAAAATGCGAATATGTGATAAATAAACACAACTAGTTAATGAAATGAGACAATATCTTCTTCCTATAAGCAAATATGTTCACTAGTTTATATTGGGAGTACAAGACCATGGCAATTGATGTTAGATGTGTTAGTATAACACCAACAATGAGCATTCCATTATAATCCGCCGGTAGCCTGTTTTACTGGATGATTTTTGATCTGTCGATAAAACGCGTGTTTTTGTAGTATTATTTAATTCGATTTTGGTTTGAAATACAATTAAACCTAAGTAAGTGAAATTGAAAAAATAACTGGACCCAATCGTTCTTTTTTGGGGGATGTTCCAAATTTTTAATACAAAAAAATAATTTTAGTCATTTTAAAAATCTAATTGAATTTCCAATTGCAACTTACATATAATTGAAGTTATCTTCTTGCTTATATAATAAAACAATTATAAAATTAAGTTTTAAATTTCCTAGGCAAGTTTTTTTTTTTGGCAACCACTTTTTTCTCTTATTTGCTCTAATATATGATAATATTATCACAGAATATTGGTGTAATAATATATTTTTATTTTCTCATATTTTCCATTTTAAAAAATATGAGATAAAAAGATAGGGACGTGATAATATTTTTTCTATTTTTTCTTATATTTCATTTTCTTTTAATAAATTTTTAACTAAGTCACCCTAATTTTATTATTCATGTTTTATTTATTTACACGACACAGTCAAAAGTAAAAAAGTAACTAAATTATTTTAACCGAGAGGATCTACTGCAAGTGAAAGGACGAGGGCCCGCAGCTCTGTTCTTTTCTTTCCATTGGTGATGTCTTCGATAATCAGAGTTTTGAACCTAGTTTAGCGGCAGCTCTTGAGATGAAGCCAGAGCATGTTGGATCCGGCTTGGATCCCGTGGGTGGGAGGTGGAAGCAGATGGGGAATGAGGAGAAGAAGGCGCTGTTGAATGAGGAGATGAAGAAGATGCAGCGCCTGCCGCCCAACAGCTCTTACGCCTCCCACCGCTTGCGCGTCCTCAACAAAATTCACCAGCTACTCTCCCTTCAGGTTGCTTTCAAGCTCGATTATGCTTATTATGCCTCTTCCAAATATATAAAACCTTTTATAGTTCTGTAGGAATTAATGATTACTTTTTTAACTTTAGGGTTTCAGATTGATGCTTTTGTGAGTTGTGTTACTAGTTTATGACAGTACTTCTATCGTCTTCAATATTTTAGTTTTTGACCAGGCGCTTGTAGATTTTCAATCAGGTGCTTATAATGGTACTAATTAGTTTCGAAAATTTGGGGATTCAGGTTGATATTTATGAGAGATGTGCTCTTTGTGCACTAGCTTAGGAAGACAGTTAACACTATCTTCTTCAAACCAAACTTTAAATTGAAAGGAATGATATTAAGAGAGAAGAAAAACGAACTTGCCCCGAGTGCCTCCCACCCAAGCAGAGAATCTGCCTACTCATCTTACTGATACACAGCTACTACAATCTCAGAACCTAAATAATTAAAGCAAGACTCAGAACTAGTGCTCCATAACAACAGCCCTACCCGATCCTTCACAGTCCTACTACAGCTATAACTCTAAGGAGGTGTTTACTATTGAGGATTAGCCTAGATAGAGAACAATGGTGTAGGCTAATCCATTATTCACTAAGATGGATTGGAAGGATTGGAGATATCGTAAGATGAGGATAAAAATATTTAATCATGTTACATGTATATTATCAATCATGAAAAGTAAACGGTCCTTAACGGGCCGTTTACTTTTGAGCATTATCCTAGAGAGATAAAAATAGTATAGGCTAATCTATTGTTTACTAACATGGATCGGACCTTCGGGATATCCCAAGATCCTTGATAATTTCCATCATTTGAGCTAATTTTGATTAATTCATATCACATTGAAAGGATAGGATTGGAGAAATCCTATTAATGAGGATAAAATTATCCCATTGAAAGTAACCCCCCGCCCCCCCAAGTTGATAAGGTAAAAGAAATAAGATAACTATGGAAACAAGATCTAGCGATCCCCACTATCATCTCTGACAGAGTCTACACTCACTGAACACTGGAACAATGAACTCCTTGAGTTGTTCAATAGTTCCTATTTGCTTTTTTTATGGAGTTCAAAAGTTTCTCATGCTATTGGGAGGGGACATACTGAATTTATGATATTCCATCTCAGTTCATTGTCCAATCCAAATATGCAATTTCCCTGTGAATCCATTGTTTAATTGAGTACAAGGTTTTCATTTGAAAACATGAAACACAATCTGTGCTGACCATATTTTCAATGTAACTGGAAACTTATGGGATTGCCAAGAGACAAGGTAACACTATGTATTTTACTTTTATAGCTTTCTTGTTCTTAGTTCTCATCCTTCTCTGTTATGATGCTCAAGAGACCTTATCCCACTTTAGTGCAAGTCATTTGAAAGTATCCATAATTAAGATACTTTACTTAAGGACACATGCATTAACCAGACAGCCATAAAACTGAACTTGAAAGTTTGATATTCGTTTATATTGTAGTAGTTAGTGGCATCGCCAAAATTGTAAGGTGTTTGCTCACATTTGATCCACTTCATTTCAGTAGATCCTAATGAGACATGGTTAATTTTCTACTGATTTCTAGCTAACATGTTATGTAAGAAAACTTTACTGGTACATATGCTTTTTTGATCCGCTCATCTTTGTGTTTCTTATTTTGTGGATCATGTCTCTTGACATTCATTTGTGTTGAAGTGGTCATATTTTTATTTGTTTGTCTTGGCAGAGGACTTCATCGCAGGATGAGGAGCTGGAGTTGCTTTTCTCTGGCCTTCATTTATGAAAAGGTCCGTTGATCTTCTAGAACTACTTACCAAGTGATTTAATTTACACATTTTATTTTTTGGATCCGGTTATATTTCTGAGATATATCTGAAATGTCACTATTTTTCCTAACATTTAGTTGATGTGATTTATTTATTAATTATATAAATTCTAACTTCTGAAGAAAGCATAATTTGCAAGCTTGTGTTGAACTTTCATTTTGCCAAATCTACTGTGCACTTTCAGGGGAAAAAGGTGGTATTTTGTAAAAAACACCAAACTCATGCAAACAGTAATTTCTACGAGGTTTGTATAGGGTTGTAAAGGGATCGACTCAAGACAGACACAACTGTGTTCAAGCTTGCTTAGTTTTGGTTGAGCTTTGGAAGTTGTCAATGACCTTTAAATATAAATGGAATTCAAATAAGTTTAAATCAAGCTGAACATGAAACAAACTCATATGTTCTTTGTGGAACTTAAGTTATGCTTTGTCTAAAAAAGAACAAATAATGAAGGCAGTGAACTTCATAAGAGTGCAATATCAATGTATCTAGTGATATTAACACATAAGAAACAAGCATGATTTCAAAGTACACTTTGAAGGCGATTTTCTTCTGAAATTATGTTAAAAGGTGATTTCAGAAATATAGAAAGCAATCTTCAGTGTCAAATCAACTGTTACATCAAATTAAAGTTGGAAAAAAACTCACGACTTGATGAGTACTTGTTTTAATTGTTTGATGATAATAAACAAATTTGAACCAGCTCTTTTGTTGGATAAGTTAAAAGAAAATGAGATAAGTGTACCATCTGATGTCTGATATGAAGTGTTGGGCACAACAAGAACTCAAGTGCTTATTATCTAATAAGTTGGTGAAAGTTTCAACCAGGAAACAGCCATTCACGAACTGTATTTTGTTAATGTCCATGGGAAGGTTCTTACATAAATTTGATTGCAAGCTATATGTGTGAACTCTCATGACTAGGAAACATCATTATTCCCTGTTAGTCTTGCACCTTTTAGGAGTTGTTTACTTTGAGTGATAGGATGGATTGATGAAATATAAGATTAGTATTTGAAAGATAAGATGGTCAAACAAGCACAAAATTAATCAATCCCGTTTCCTTATTAAATAAGATGTTACTCTATCTTGTTTCCTTATTCATTAGTTTTGGTTTTCTGCACTTTGACCTTTCCTTTTTATTTGAAGTTGACATTGTGACTACTATGATGCATATAAGTAGGTTTTGGTGCTGAATTTGGTGACATTACTAACATAGTAACATTGCAGTGTCTCGGCAGGTGAATGCCGAACTACATATGTTGCTTCGAAGTGGCGAATTGGTGTGAATAGTTGGGTTATAGCTCTCCTTGAAGTAAAAAAGCAATTGTGTGTCGTTGTTGTAATCTTCGACCTTTGATATTAGATGTGTTAGGTAAATGTGAATAGCTGGGTTATAGCTCCTAAGAGCTTTTATTTTTCCTCTCAAAACAACAGAAGCTCATGTAATTGAAAGCTTAAGGGGGTGGTTTGATTGGGGAGAGGATCCTCTGCGATCGAGGCTCTGTGCAGAAACGGCACCGTTTCTGCAGGAATCACAGAAACCTTACAGAACTAAGGAGGCTTGTTCTTCTGTTTGGCCTTAAATACCCATCATTTATTGTTTGAATTCAGTTGAGATACTGTAGAAAATTTCCCTCCCTAAGCTCAATATGAAATTTCTAGCAACTATGAATAACAAAGGGAAAAAAATATTACTTCCACCGTTCTATTTCAATATGTTACTTTTCAGTTATTTGGACGCTCCATTTCAAGAGATCACTACTTAAAATGAAAATTCAATACATAATAAACATTAATTATTATTTACACTATATGCCTTTGTGGCTCATTTGTTGTCTCGTCTTTCCTATTTTATTGACCAAAACTCTCCTATTTTTCGAATAAATACACCCTATATACATTATTTCTAGTAGAAGCACATTCACCACATTATTGTAAAATAACAAATTATTGTAAATAACATAGAATTCTTGCAGGAATAGTTAAAAAAAACTTTTTATTGTGAAAACTGTGAGAACTCTACATTGAACCTAGTTAACGTACGTTTGTATTAAAAATTCGGAGTTACTTCACTAAGTGTACACGGGCACACGTTAATGTTATCATAGTGCAACCAATAACTTATATATTTCGTGCAAGAGTTCTCACGGTTCTCACAATAAGTTATCTATAGACGGGAACGATTATAGATTTCGTGCAAGAGTTCTCACAGTTCTCACAATAAGTTATCTATAGACGGGAACGAATAAAAATCTTCCTCTTAGCTTGTGTCTTAGGCGTCGCCTTCTCCAAAGGCTCGTCAAATAAGCATTTGAGACGCTCTTCCTCATCTTCGTTTCTAATGGTCGGAGCTCTACTTTGCTGCCGCCTGTTATTCATCTCTTCCACCATCACAAGATTTTTCTTCGGCTGTCCTTTCACAATATCATATAGTTGCAAACCCACTGCAATTATAACACCATTTTACATCATAAAATAAAGGTTAATCGATCAAATTGAACCAACATTTGTTTAGCCATTTTCTGGTTCCAGTTATATTCCTTCAAGATTGAATCGCAAAATTAGATAAATACAGTAAATTGATTCGCAGTTAATTAACCATAAGATGCAGCTCAACATTCAATGCACAGATTCAGTTAATCAAACCCTAGAAATTTCCTGGTCCTGCTTCAACAATTTAGCTGTTTTTGTTTTGTTGCATAACTGGAAAAATAAGCTTCTTTTGGAATAAAGAAATGATGATAATGAATTAATTTAACCAAAGATAAATATTCAACATCATACATCAGGCGAATAACAACAAATTAATCGAAGCAAAGCATGGGAAACTTTTTATTATCACATCGTTTATGCATATGAGTGTCTGAAGACGAATATATAATCGGTGAAAGGAAATATGAACCTTGGCTTAAGGCGGATTCAACGGCAGATTTGCCGGCGTTTACTAGTTTGGCGGCGGAGAATCGGCGCCCCTCCGTTGGTCCCATCGCTCTTTCTTTGCTGCACAGCCAAATATAAAATATCCACACCCTTATAATAATGTCTGCGTTTCCTTATTAATATATTGGGATTTAATGCTAAAAACTGATGAATATCACTTAAACCTTAATTTATATTCGTTTTTCAATTTGGAATTTTAAATACTCCCTCCGTTCACCATAAATTATCCCATTTAGATTCAGCGCGAGTTTTAAAAAATTGTTTGACTTCATTATAAATATGAATGAAAGTGAGTGGAAAAAGTTAGTGAAATATAAGTGTCACTTTTATATATTAATTTTATAATAAAATATGAATGTAATGAGTTAGTGGAATGTAAGACTTATTTACGAAAAATAGTAAAAATGAAATTGTTTCAATAATGTCTTGCTGTCTATTTTTCGTCCCCAAAAATTTAATATGACTCGAAAAATAGCATTGTGTAACTTTTATTTATTTTTATTTTTTAAATAACATGTCATAGAAATCCAACGCACTCTCGCAGCATTTCTTGTGGAGATAAATTTTGTTAAACTTTTTTCTGCACAAGTGGGTAATTATTTAATTGATTTTGTTAATTTATTTTATTTAATTGTTTTATTTACTTTTTTTTAGTGGTTTGTGATTTTGGGGCTTGACCCTTTTATTCTTAGACTTGCAAATAGGAGCTTTGTTTATGAATTACAAAATTTGATTTTGTTTAAATAAAAAGGTATAGTTTATCTCGATCTGTGTTCTGTCGATGTTACTTTTAAATTAATAGAATTTCACTCTTATTTGTGTTTTCTTTCGGTCTTTTTTAAATTAAGGTGTTCGCCCATTCGTTTCATAATGCTATTGCATTAGTTGGTATCAAGAGTCTTGCTACAATCTAGGTGACATAATACAATTTAATAATCACCGGATAATTTCACTCTTATTTGTGTTTTCTTTCGGTCTTTTTTGAATCGACGAAAATGTTCGCCCATTCGTTTCATGCTGCTATTGCATTAGTTGGTATCAAGAGTCTTGCTACAATCTAGGTGACGTAATACAAATTAATAATCACCAGATTTGTTGGATTTAGGAATCATACATAAAACTGCAACAAATAACATTAAGAATAAATTTGAATAATCAAGTTCATCAACTGTGATCAAAATTGGGATGAAAGCACCGTACAAGAAACCATGTATGCTGCTCAAGATGTGCATCTCATAACGATTTTAGCACCTCCCCTAGAACTAGTCCCCATTGTGTCCAATGGCTGCCACCCTGTTCGTAAAATTCAGAAATATCTTGAATATTGCTTGAGTTCACAGGTCTTAAGCCTCTACTTGTTATAAGGAAAGGTTATTCATAACAAGTTCGAAAGAAAATAACAACACGAACCTGACAGAAGACGGCATATGGCTCTCTGAGAGGGCCATCACATGAGAGTTCACTTGTACTTCCGTCGATAAAAGTCCCATCAGCAAAGATCACCTACACCGTGAGTTCTCGTTACCCCGGGAAGCATGCAAATACAAATTATCTTGAATAGGGAAGAGTTAAAAACACCTAGTAATCATGTCAATTAGATATCCTCTATCAGATCAAACAAAATATGTTGACGAGCTCCGTTTTAATTTCATCGGGCAAAGATGAAAGAACGAACAGAAACAATTAAAAGCAGCAGATATAGTTCAAATATATCTTGCAGATGTGATGAATCTATAAGTACCTCAGATGCATAGCCAGGAGTTGCACCAGCTATAGGTTTTGTAAAAGAACTAACTGGGGAATTTCTTTGCACAGCTTCACAAAAGGCAAGCAGCCGTTCACGGCTTCCAAGTTTTACCGCCTGAAAGTAGAACAAATAAGTATGATATCAGCTAATAAAGCAACACAAGTTATTTGTATAATCATTATGAACACATCAATTATTAATGTGATGTAAAATTACTCAAGGCACCTGCACTACATCATTCCGGGGGACTCGGCAACCTGGTTGCACCTCGTATCCTCTACCTGCCATGACTTCAGCAATAAGAAGGCTTCCCTGGCAATACCTAAAAAAGGTTATCATCAAGGGTAGAGATGTTCTAGGATTCGGAAGGGCGCTGGGAGGAGAAAAGATGACATAGAAAAGGAACGAAAGGTTCACCTTTACTGCTTCACCAACCATTTGCGGAGCAAGGAACAATCCCTGAAAAAACAGTCTCATTATATCACCTGACGTTGAACCACAATCAATTCCTAGACCTGGGGCAGAGAGACGAGCAGCTGCTGCTGCTACCCATTTCTTTCTCCCAGCAACATACCCACCACACGGTGCTATAGTTCCACCAGGATTTTTTATGAAACTTCCAGCAATTAGATCTGCACCCTGCCAGCAACCACCAACATCACAATAAACTTTGATCTTTGAAATTCTTTGTTGAAGGTGAAATCAGTATACAGAAGCGAATGCTACATACCACCATTGGAGGTTCAATTCTATCTGTAAATTCACCATAGCAATTATCCACCATGACCAAACAATGAGGATTCTGCAACTGTATGTGCAAATGCATGGTAAAAGTAGAACAGTTAACCATTTGGTTCAAAATGGAGAGTTAAGAAAAAAGTGTAATACAATTATGAACATTTTGTCCAATAAGGTTACCGTTCCCCAGCTGCCTGGTCCTGATCTTCTCAAAGTTTAATAGTGGTAACACACTAATTAAACTACATAAAGAGATGAATTTTCTTTATAGCTACCTTGATGATCTCTATAGCCCTGCCGATTTCTTCTACACTCAAGCTACGTCTCCATGAATAACCGCATGATCTTTGAATGAGTGCACATTTTGTTTGAGGTTTCAAAGCAATCTCTAGGGCAGCCCAATCAAGCCCTCCATCCTCAGCAAGCTTCAGTACAGTAGACAAGCACCTATAAGAAGTGTAGGATTCTCAACAAGTATGTGAATGAGCAGAAACATACCGGCACTTCTCTGTAATCTATACCAAAATCTCGCAAAGAACCCAAACCACTAGAGTCCCTGATTCCAATAACTTCTTCCAACGTGTCATAAGGAGCTCCAGCAACTGCCAGAAGCTGACAAATAATCAGTCAAAACAAGTAGTAGAATCATCCGAATCAATGGAATCACATGTGCCAAAAATGAATTATCAATTGAGTACTAGAACAGAAAGAATAAGAAGCAAACTGACCTCATCTCCAGGCCTCAGGAAAGCAAACAAAGCACAGGTGATTGCATGAGTACCTGAGAAAAACTGGTATCGGATGAGAGTAAGTTAAGTGACCTATAACCCTTGTCCTATAGTGAAACAACATTGTGAAAATGGTGAAACCTGTGCTCGAACGATGGCAGACTCAGCACCAAAAATTTCGGCAAAAGCTTGATCCAGTGCTTCACGCCCACCAGATTCTTCATGACCATAGCCCGTGCTGCCACCAAAGTGCTGATGTAGATACAAGCATGTAATTGGCATTTGCTTCAAGGAATAAGTAAATTATGCATGTAACTGATCACAAAGAAATGCAAGAGAGCCACACATGGGCATCCGAATGACCCCTTCTGTGTCCCAATGCTCATGTAGACTTTAACTGATCTAGGCATTTTTCTGATCTTCCACGAATAAAGTGGAGTTACACCACCCTCTTAGATGACGTTTGCTATTCATGATTGATAACAAAACAAGATTTATTATTTTTATCCTCATTACAAGGATTTCATTCTACCCTTTCAATGAGATATGAATCGCGCAAAATTAGCTCAAATGATAGAAATTATTAAGGACCTTGGATATTCCAAAGTTCCAGTCCATCTTAGTAAGTAATTGATTAATCAGTACTACTTTTATCTATCTAGAGGTGCTTAATCTAGAACATATTATACATCTTTAGATTACAAATAAATAGTAAAACTATTTCATGAATAACAATTCAAACAAAAGCTGTTCCCCTACCGAATTATGATCCAAACTAACCAAGTAATCAATCAAGTTAATTTCAGCTGTAAATCGTTAACAAACATTCTTTGCCAAAAAATTTGATTCTCACAAATCAAGCGTCAACAAAAATTTATGTCCTAGAAGATAAGCACAATCAAACTTCATCCACACCCAAAACAAATAAAATATGCTACCATAATACATTAGTCAACAGAAAACCAGATAAAATGAAACTGAATAACACTGCGAAATTGAGAATTTACATGAGATCCAACACGAGCATTCTGGAAAGCTTTAAGCACGCGCGCCGAGTTTTGCGCCACCAAATTATCCACCGCTCGGAACTCCGAATACAACGAGTCCACCGCTTTCTCGACCTGCGCAATTGCCATTAAATAGAAAGAACAAATTAAAGAAAAAAAAAAGGCTTCAGCCATTGAGTGGTGATTTGAACCTCCGGTACGAATGGCGGCTGCTCATCACAGTGGTGAGAAAGAGTTGATGTCCATGTCCTTGAGCGCACTGCAATAGTGGCTCCGGGAAAAGCCGCGGCGGCGCAGGATAAGCGGAGAGTTGGCGTAGGAAAAGTGGAAGTGGTGGTGGAGGATAAGAACATACACATTTCTTGGCTGGTATGGCAGTTTGTATCTGTGTAGATGCCTATTAGGATTCAAGCGGTTCGATTTTGGAGGGGTTTTTTAGTCAATTCACAATTTCTTTCTATTGATTTACAATATAAAATTATGTGACTAAATAAATATTATTTAAATATGTATAAGTAATAAAGACTAGATTCACTTTTCATGCTAGTCAATACAACATCTTTTTTTAGCTCAGTTGCCACGTAAATTGTCAGCTCACATACAAAATGCTATGTCATGGAATTTCAATGTCCACGAAAGATTAATTGTGGCCAAATTTTAAATTCAGGCCAAATTCCAAAAAAACATAAAGTTTATGTTATTTTTTACCAAAAAAAACTAATTTTGCTTAAAAATCAAATTTGGTGTAAACTCCGTCCATTTACAATCAATTAAACTTTTTTTATAAAAATAAATGATATATTAAAAATGATATTTTTAATAGATGCAAATAATACTTTTAACATAACTTTTTGGATGGCATATGAATCGAATCAGGTTGTGGATAGATTTGTCTGCACAATACAAACATCTAACATTTATAAGGTAAAACAGAAAAAACAAAATGAAAAATACATGCTAACATGGACTATATAAAAAACCGAACCCGAAAAACCGAAATCCGAACTATGAAAACCGATTCGAACCGAAAAAACCGAAATTTCATAAAAATATCAAAAAAACCGAAAATCCAAAAATTCAAAAAATATATGTATATAAATATATATACATATATTTAGTTATTACTATAATACTCCCTCCGTCCACCAAAAATAGTCCTATTTTGCCATTTTGGTCCGTACACCAAAAATAGTCTTATTCCATTTATGGAAACTTTCTCACAATACAATACCCCTAAACGTCAATTTATTTACAACTTATACCACTAGAACCCACCACATTTTATCTCTCCAATCACTTTTTCTTCTTCTCTCTCCTACTTTATCAACTACTTTTTCTCTCTCCAATCACTTTTTCTCTCCATCTCTCTTACTTTACCAATTGTGCATTAAAACTCATGCCGTCCACCAATGGTACTGTTATTGGTGGACGGAGGGAGTATTAAATATAAATTCGGTTTTTTTATTTTTTTCGGTTTATAGTATATTCAAACCGAACCAAATCGAAAGTCGAAAAAAATCGAACCAATTTTTAAATTTCGATTTTTTTCGGTTCGGATATTCGGATTTCGGGTATTTTGCTCACCCCTAATTGAATAGGCAAACATCGATAAATTTGCTCTTGCAAGATCACTCCTAAGAAAGACAATAATATTACTGAAACAAAACTTATGTGGTTGGACCAACCTAGTAAACATTGGTAGAATTCAAACTTATGATTCCCTGATTACAAGCAGACTGATGTATGTATTCACCACCAGCCTTGATCTCAGATGACATAAACATACAAAATTCGATTGTAGCAACTCAACTATATACTATGAACTCCATGCTCTACAGAATCACTGAATACAATATATCAAGCTGTTCATAGCAAAGTCTATTTAGCACATTCATTCATGTATTATGTACAACATGAAGCGTCTTCACCTGGCGCTTTGGCAGGCAAAGTGGGTCGGGTTGGATTGAGCTGGGTGTTTCCGTTCCATTACTTGCAGAGGAAGTAGTAGAGGAAACTGCTGTTCTTCTAGCTAAGACAACGAATATAATACAAGCCTAGTATCTGTTGCACACAAGCTATTTCACTCGGCATCTCTTACATCTGCTTCAATATCCACTACAGAAACAGATGAACCTTTTCCTGTATTATAAGATCAAGAAATGCTCAGCATGTAAGAATTCCATAACCATGAAGTTTCAAAATATATATTTGATCTAGGAGCCTTTGACAATATAGCAATAAATTTGCATCTTGTAACTCAAGGAACTCCATTTTCATAATTGGGAGCTGCTAAGCATCATCTACACGGCTCACACCACACGCAGGGAACTGTTACTTCACTTTTTAACATGAAATAAAGCTCTCAATTAAAAATAATGATGATTCATCTATTCACATTTTGCTTCTCAATCTATTTCATGCTTTTGGTTATCCCGAATATAAAAGCCACCTGTTTTCAGCTTGCCAGATTGTAGCCAACACATTTTTAAGGGATTCGGGTGAAAATTGTGCCAGAATATCCACTTGCAAATGCAATTTTGATTTAATCAGCAAGAACATCAAATTGAAAAAGGAGAACCAAACCTTTCTTCGTACGGGGAGTGAAGTCACCAAATGGTTGATCAAATATTGTGGATTTGTTGGAAAACTTCACTGATTCCGGTACAAATTCATCTCCCTCGACTGCACATAATTGACATGAATGAGAAATTCTTTCAGCTAATAACAAGAAGAGTGGGAAGGGCTACAGTATCTTAATTGGGCTAAATTCCTCATGTCTAATGTTGCAAAATCCTTTTAACAAATTGGAAAAGTCAGTTAGTTCCCTAATGTTATAAACTGCATAATTTAGACAAAATGGATAGGTTAAGGGGATGTTTACTTTTCATGATTGTAAGATAGAGGATTGACTAATTGTATCCCCATTACTAGGATTTCTCCAATCCCACCTTTTCAATGGGACAAAAATAAAGCAAAATTAGCTCAAATGATAAGAGTTATCACGGGCCTTGGGATAGTCCAAAATTCCAATCCTTCAAAGAAAACAAGGCATTAACCCATACTGTTTTTATTTACCTAGGTTAATTCTCAAAAGTACACGTCCCCTAAGTGTTGAAGTGTAGTAGACCAAACCAATTTATTTATAGCATAATCATTGACATCAATAAGGAGCTCATTTTTATATCAGTTAGATGGCCCGTGTTTCAACATAGCTACAAAGACTAGCTGAAGAACCACCTCTTCATTAAAAAAACAAAGTCTATCAAAACATTAGGTTCTATCTCTGGAGTTAAGAAAATGGCCGATATCATCAAGAAAGCGCATATATAAATAAATAAAAAGTAAACAGTGACAGCACACTCAGATAAGAAAGGAAATTGGCCTTAAATATTAAGTACTTGTTTCAGATTTGCTTCAAGATTCGGATTAGCTCCTTTAGAGTTCTTCAAGCCCAGGCGGGTTTTCGGGTGATCTTGTCCACTTATCGAAATGTATCACTTGTTTATGAAGAAATATGAAGAAAGCACAATAGAAGAACTAAGAGATGGGTGGCTAACAACTCAAGAATGACGAAGCAAAGTAATATCAAAATCGAAAAATGACATGGCAAAGTTCTTCGGAACCTAGCAAACGAATGAAAATCCCGAATTCATAATTGTCTGCGTCTGGGTGATGTCAGTTTACCTGAAAACGGTTGACTACAGAATGGACACAACTGCAGTTCATCGGTCAAAGTAGATCTGCAATAAATAATATACATTCAACCACAGTAATGGTCTTGCATGATTTTTAATAGACTGAAGGAGTTCGATTATATCTTACTTGAATACTTGGAATTCATTTCCACAGTTTGGGCACTGTACGTAACATAGTTCAGTAAGCGAACATATTGTTAAATGCAAGGCTAAAATCAACAAGGGTTCCTTAAATAACTACAACAGGAATTAGAAAGTGATGATATTTGTATAGTAATAGTATGGACTAAGGATCACATTCTAGATGTCCGATTTGACAAGGGCAAGGCAAAACCCCATTGAAACTCTACCTTGCTTTGTGAATTTGTGGTGATGTAAATCCCTCCCTAATTCGTGAATTCAAGAATTATGACAACATACTCAAGACATATCTCCTGTGTCTAGTAATTTAATTAGATTCAGTAACTTGTTCTTGAAACTTTCCCTTTCCAATAGGGGTCTCGATTTTTCATCATTTGGAGGAAATTGGTAACTTGGGTATTGTGCGAATAGGATTCTTTTTTCAGCATCAGTTCAACACAGGCACAAGAAGGGGGAATTTCTTTTAAAAAAACTGTATTTTTCATTTGACAGCCTGTCAAATTAATTATTATTTGTGTAATGAAATGGTTAAATACATCAGTTTGATTAAAAAACAAGAGTTACAAGAACTTTTTATAATGTCCACTCCACATGAACGAATCAGGCATTATTTTTACCATCTTACTATTGATAGAATAAGTTTCAGCATCACTAGTTTTCAGAATAATATTTGTGGAATATAGTACTTCTCTCAGAATAATAATTAAGGTGCTGATAAAGCATACACATGAATGAATTAGCACAAATCAAATCCTCCTTTAGTTCTGAAACGAAAGGTGATTCAAGTATGGTACATGTAATGGTAAAGAACGCCAAGTTATGGATCTCTTACATTGCTTTGGAGAATATCTCGGCCTGCCCACCATAGAAAAGCTCCGATACCCACAATTGGTACAAGCACTGCAAGAAGCTGAAGCGAAAGCCATGTGAAAATGAAGCACATAGTGCGACATCATGATTAACTTAGCCAGATAAAATCAACAACTAGACATGGTAAGAAATGACAATTCTTTGAAAGAAAAACTACTCTTCATGATCACTTTGAATTATCTCATCCAAAGAGAAATGGTCAGATTACGCTCATACACTTAGCTTGCAGCAAGAAAAGCTGAAACAGAAATTCATAAGACAGCACAACTCAAGAAAACACTAAAACAGCTAATGAAATGCTGCTGCACAACTTGAAGCATTCTAATTCTTAAGCCATTCAACATTCATCAGAAATCAAACATTAATCAATCTACTACTTAGATAAGATTGTCTACTAATAAATACCTAGATAAGACTGTCTACTAACATTAAGCCATTCAACAATAATCAGAAATTAAAGAAACTAATCTCCTACATAACCAATCTATCAATCTTAAGTAACATAATGAAGAAGAAAGAGAGAGAGAGAGATACCCAAAGGGAAACAATAGCATCAAGAAGCCATCCCAATTGCCCAGTCATTGAAAGATAAGTAAGTAAAATTGCTAAAGCAAGATTTCCCACAGCCCTTGCCGTTTCACCGCTAACTCTTCCACGGCCGCCGCCACCGTCACCGCCGCCGAGACCATTAAATCCGTTATTAAACTTCACCAAGACAACCCTCCTACCATTACTCACTGGAATCCCATCTTTGCCTCTGCCCACTCCAAGAAATGGCAAATTTTCCCTAGAAACATCCGCCTTGAAACAGTCTTTGTGAAAAGATATAATCTTTATTTTTGAGGCTGAACGATAATTGATGGGTTGTAGAAAATTTAACTTATACGAACCAATTTTCTTGCTAGAATAAGTGTATGAGGGGAGAGGGCGTGCATCTGAGAAGTTGACGGAATTTTGTATTAATGCTGCCATGGGTTATATGAAGAAGGTCAAGAAATTGGTTGTCGTCTACGGAGGTGTAGTAGCTGATCAATTAATTTCATGGCTTTTGAAGCATCTCATCTCGTAGAAGAAGATAAAATAGAATGGATAAAATCGAATTGATTTTTCTTCGGCTTCTGCTTCTGAAACGGCGGCCTTTTATTTATTTCCCCTTCTGATTTTCTCATATTTGGTTCCGATTTTTCTCCTGTCTATGATTATTACAAAAATAGGCAAATAAATTACATTAACTATTAAGCTTAAGTAAAGATTAATAATCAAAAAAATAATAAATATAATAATTATAACTACTCCATCCAAAATGTCCTTTTATATTTTTATTTAATAATTACCAAAATAAAAAATGGATATACAAATTTATAAAAATAAAAAATCTGATATTTTTAATTACAAAAGTTAAAAATTTCACAAAAATATTTCACAAGCTAACGAAAGTCAAAATCCTCCCCGCCACCCTCATAATCCCATCGCCTCTCTCTGCTGCCAGACGCCGCCGTAGCCTCCGTCAGATGAGCGTTGTTGTCGAGTCGTCGTCTCCACCGCCTGTCGTTCCGCTACCATCTCGCTGCTTTTGCGGCTGGAAAATTATAATCTGCTACATAGACATCATCGGTGCCGCCGTCCCCGGCAACGAGTGTTGTCACTAAATAGCCGCCTGCATCGCCGTTGCCACCACCATCTTGCTGATTTAGCGCCGCTGCTTCTCCCTTCGATGCTGAGCTACCTTAGCCCTACTTGCTGCCGGCTGCAACCCTGCTACAACATCAGTTGCTGTAGTTCTTCTCCAACCGCACATGATTATGTTTTCTTGAATGACTATGCATTGTCCATATATTTAGAGGTGTATTGATCAATCTGATTTCCGCCGGAATAATTACGTGGCTAGGAATTTAAATGGACTCTGAAGATTTACGTGGTTCGATCGGGTTG
>JAYDZE010087048.1:0-24664 GCA_034509125.1 Monilaria moniliformis
CAACATTTTACTAATTTATCATCACCGGCAGAAAACATGTATGTATGCTTGTTGCTAACAGCCAGACCTGCAAGAAAATTTTGTTCTTATATCTATACCACAAAATGATTAAAAATTTGAACAACACAAAAAGAAAATGGAAAACTGAACTACCTCGTACTTGGTCAATATGACCAGTAAGTGTTAGCTTCAATCGGCCACTTGCTAGGTCCCATATCTTGCCACAACAGAAGGAAGAAAATTTAATGAACGGAAAGAATACAGCAGAAAGGAATTGAGCACATGACTTGCAAACACCATTAATAAAACAAAAACAAAAAGAAAAAGAAACAATTGAATACTGGAACAAAATGTTGAATTTTTTGGATGATGATATATTAGCTCATGACAAATATAACCAAGTCCAGATATGAAGACTCGTAAAAGGCACTCACAAATCATATGACCCTGAAGTATTAGCATGCAAGAGGTTGCTTTCCTTGGAAGTGAGATAGTATCTCTGTATCTGTATGACTTAACTAAATATAGAGGTATTGTTGTTTATGTTACTAACAAATACTCCACCCATTCAATATAGATTCTACAGCAACATGCCCAGCAAATAGAACTAGACAGTTGATTTTCCAACAGGAACAACCATATAGTGGCATCAGTTGTTCATGGATGTGGGTTCCTAACTGTCAACTGATGTGAAAAAAGAACTTCAATATCTCTCTTACTATTTGTGTTAGGCTCTGTATTCTGTAAGCAATGTCTTATCCAATTACAACTTCAAGAAAGGAAAAAAAGGAAATCTTCACACCAAATCTTTAGAGTATAACCAGATTCTTAAACATTCACATAACTTAACTTAATATATATCATCTCCGTTCAATTTTAATTTTCTCAGGGGACAGAGGTGAACAGTTTTAAAGAAAAACAAGATATGTAAATCTAACCTTGATTGTCCGATCAGCAGATCCTGTGCAAAACCAAGTGTTACTTGGGTCAATGGCAACAGACCGTACCCATCCCAAATGGCCACTGATTACCTACAGAGATCAAAGCTTGTAATTTAAGTCGGGTTGAAAGGTAAAAAAGGATCACTACCAGTGTATCAGTGAGACATGAAAGTAGAATCTCACTCTGTAATTCTTCCAGGGTGCATGCCAAATAGGACGAGGCCATCTGCTTGGAATCCTTTCCATGATGGCAGAAGTTGACATGTTCCTGTTCATCCAGCAGAACAAAAATATATTTATCACACTGATGATGGGGTCATCTCATATGTGACAAAGGTCAAGAAGCTTAACGCTTCTTAATTCAAAACTAATGACATGCTATAGTATTCATTATTCAGCTCAAGCAAAGTCCTTGTAGCTAGCTACTGATCCCCTTGCTTCCAAAGTGCACAATTTGAAAGTTAAGACATTAACCCATGACCATTAGGCATGCGTGTTCACTATATAACATATCAGCATATTTAACATTACAGAAAAAAAGCAATAAAAAATATAAATAGAAGACCTTTCAGATGAGATATGAGATGGAACAATAGCTGAGCTCCTTCCTTGACCACCAACATCCGCTCTGCACCAAACATTCACAATTTCAACATCTTTATGTTACAGTGATGCAGTGTGCAGTGAGTACATATTTTAAATATGGTGTATTGAGAAATGCACCATAATTAATGCTTTAAATCCCAAATTTCTGCACTAGTAAGTGATGAAGGTATAGTTGTACAGTGTAATACTCATTAGGTAAACAAGATCTAAGAGATACATACGAGCCCCTAGGTTGCCCTGTTGAACTAGACACCAGATCCTTCGGTGGCCCTCCCATCTGGGTATCATTTGACTGTTGAGGACCTGCAAAAATTGTTGACAGCTCAATCGACTAGGTATAGACCAAAACAAAGACGGGACAAGGGAGGTAATCATGGAAGCATTAATGTGAACAGGCCTGTGTAATTGCCACAGGTCTTAACAGATAAAATCTCACATGTCGCTAACCCTTCAGCTTATCTATTCGAGTAAAAAATTAGTGATGGTAATTGTGCTTTGTTGAAATTCCCTATTCAATAATTTCGCGTGATCTTTTATGGAGATGAAAACAAACATGCTCCTCAACAAACTAACAGCTATAAGGTTTGAAAATTGACAAAGGTTGCAATACCTGGAAGTGCAAGGGCATTGGAGGGAGTAGGAGCTAGCTGTGCTTGACTTTTTGCAGCATTAGCAGCATGTTCAGACAATGAGGTCTTCACTCTTACATACTCAGAATTCAGCTACAGCACAAAATACTATAAAAATGAGAATCTGAACTCTTTGAAGTAACCAATACAGTTGTATTTATGCAATGGCGAGAAGGAGATAGCTACTAGACATATCGGAAAATGATGTTCGGCAGTCTCTACAGGGACCTAACTCGTATAGCCACATTACAGTTGAACCACCAAACAGAACTCATCCAATTCTTGTCATCTACGCTACTAAAAACAAGTACCCAACAAAGGCTTTTCTTTCCCCTCCAAATTAAAATATTTGGTAGGCTTTTGCCTCCAAAGCAATATTTAGCATTAAGTAAGGGCTCTGATCACCCGGATACACCCATTTCAAGCCAACTGCAAGTAGTTGGTAATGGGGGAGAGTGGTTCGTGGGGTTGCAAAGCCAGGTTCACTTCGCCTACACTCTCAAAAGAAAATGTACAACACCCAACTTTTGCTAAAAACTTGCAATACTCTTCTTCCCTTCAGTTTTTCGAAAGACAAGTTTGATACACATCTAATCATGGGTTATGCAGCACTCGAGAAAACATGGGTTATTCAGCACCGACCTTATGACTTATTCGAATCTTCGCGCTGCAAACAGAGAAAATAAAAAACTAATTAGCTATTCAAATTAGGGATAATGGGATATATCGCCGAATTATCTAATGAAAGTCCGAAAATATTATTCAAACGGCAATAATTCAGAGTAGTGTAATTTGAGGTTCCCACAAACCTTTCGGCATCGGGTGGCGGAATTTGACCGTGGGTAGGAGAGAATAGATCGAGCGCTCGCTTTAGGGATTTGAAGCTTAGCTTCTTCAGCGACTGCGGCTCTACGGGCAGCTCAGTTTCCATCACTTCTGCCGCCGCTCGGCTCTGGGAGTCTGAGCTGAATTGTAAGGTCTGATCAACGGCGGCCACTCGACGACTAATCAGTAAACCAATGCAGCGGCGAGACGACGGAGCACGGCGGTGGATGGGTGTAAGGGCTTTGGGCACTGCAGCGAAGTTGGGGTTTATTTTATTTTGGCGAATGAGTATAAGTCTAACAGTGAGTAGATCTATTATATTTATACATTTTCCTTAAAAATACAAAAGAAAAGAAAAGAAAAGATCTAGTATAATTTTGACAAATAATATCAGTCGATTATCTGAATTAGTATAAATAAATTAGTATTACACAATAATAATAAAAAAATTAGTTGATAATCAATTTATTTTAAGATACGATGAATAAAATCACGAATTTTATTATATTTTGCGAATTCAATATTTTCAAACTATATTTCATAAATTAGAAGTGTCAAAAGAGTCAATCTACGAGCAGAGCTGGCCAGCTTCGACCTTTTTACTCATTATAAAAAATATGGACCAAAGGACTCGCACTGCTCGAGCTCATTGGACCATATCTTTTTATAAGGGATAATTGCATGTAAAATCATGAAAAAAATGTCAATTCTTGTTTATTCCGCATTTTTCACATTTCAAAATTTAAATGTCAAATTATGAAGTTTAAAAAATTCTCAATTGTCTCATATGACCAAATTAAATCACAAAATTTTAAAAATCATCAATTGTCTTGTCTTACTAAATTTATGAGAAATTGAAACTGAGTTGGCAGATTCAAAAATATATGTAAAATGAACAAGCGGTTAGCAAAACGACGTAGTATTACGATGCTTAAGACAACGAGAGTGGTTACACTCCTCGAATCATCAATACGCGTCTTCCATGAGAATCCATGAGATTCTGTGTTGTAGGGCTTATGAATTTGAATGGGACAATTGGAAATTTTTTAAACTTTGTGATTTAATTTGATAAAATGATACAATATTTAAAAAAAAAAAAATTACTTGTTATTCAAATTTTGAAAAGTGTGAGATAAACTAGAATTACTATTTTTCGTAATTTTACAGTCAATTATATCTTTTTATATGGGGATAATTTGCAAAGATAATGAAATTATATGGGGTAGAAGGCAAAATGGTCGAGATTATAAGGGTGTAAGTTACACAATCTCAATGCGAGGTCCTATCATTCAATACTTAAAATTATTATATGTAAATAATCCCAAGTATTTTAATAATTTTAAATTATTATGTATAAATACGATAACAAGAACCAATTCCAAGACGTGACAACTAAATTCTTGAATCATGATAACATTTAATGAAAAATAATATTCATTTACTTTTAAATAAGTTTCCACTAAACAATATATCTCATAATTTAAAATTTTGTGACGGGTAATGTCCGAAAATAGTAAAAAGAAAAAATGTGCTGGAAGTACCAAAAATAAGAAAATGTGCACCAATTTGAGAGATAGAGAGAATATATATAAAATTTTATTTTATATAAAAAAATATTATATTTATGAAAATAAAAAAATTATTAGACGTAAACCATAAAATTTATAATTTTATTATTGTTTAGTTAATTGATATTAGAAATCCATGAATTTGAGATGTTTGATAATATTATTAGAGGACTCTTAACATGATTTTCAGAACTTTGGGGGCTTCAACAGAAATAAAAAGAACTTCGAGGGCTCCTATGAGAAGAAAAAAAATACTGCACCGCCTAAATTGAAGCCCTAGGGTTTTGCAATCGTATCCCACTCGAGACGCCCCAATTGGAGTGAGATCACCGAGAAAATGTCGAAGAAGAACGATTTAGGTCGAAGAAAAAGGCTGCATGATTTCGATCTAAAAAGTAGTGCATTTATATTGTTATTTGGTTACTTGTTGATTTTGTTATTCCGCTAAAATCAATTCTCTTTGTTGATTATCAATTTCTGACGTTGCTTTCGATTGATGCGGGAAACAGGAGAAAAAGAAGCGAAGGAGAAGAAGGAAAAGAAGCTAAATGCCAAGAAAAATAAGATGAAAGTATAAATTTATTCTTCAATTACTACGAAAGCTCACTTGTTTACTTCTTCGATTATTGTGAGCTTCTGTTTTCTGTTGAATAGAATATGTAGTTATTTGATTATTTATGGGATTACTGTATCTGCATATTACGATTTCGGCTAGGTTAAACTGTTTTGCATGCTAGATTGGTCATATCTTTTCTGGGTTTGGAGATTATTTCGTTATCTATGTTGAAGAACTTGATCTGTACGGTGCTTAGGTTGATGGTAGCAGCAGTAAGAAGAAGGGTGGGAGTGGATTTCAAGTAGGAAAGAAGAAGTTGAAAACGAGGCTGACGCCATTGGCCAAAGCTAAAGCTGCCCAGGCGATGGAGGTCGAAAAGTAAGGTTACTGTCGGAATGGACTAAATGCAGCAGAAAATAGGAAATTTGTTGAATCTCATTGATTGTAGCTTTGTAACTTCCAATGTTTGCACATTTTGCCTTCACCTATCATTTATGCCTTTTGTGTTCCTTAACTTTAGTTTTGGTTCGGTTCGCTTATGTGGGAATTTTGCGTAGATATTCTTGAGTGTCCCATAGTTGAGGGAACTCCACAGAAGGAATTATGACTAGTAGTTGACGGTGATAATCTGGTAGAAAGGGCAGGAATAGTGTGACCTTATTTTTGTGGCTTAAGGCAGTTCCTTGATGTCGAGACAATCCCATCTCACATGCTTGACTTCGTTGCTCTACTATTATTGCCTGTTGCTGTGGTCCTTTTGTAACGAACCATCAGTCTATCAAATCGAGCTTGCACTAAGTTGATCCCTTCACTCAACTATATTCTCAATCTCCCCCCACTTTTCCTTGCTATAGAACTAAATTGAGTCTCTCTTGGAATATTGTGGCCGAGAGCAATAGATACAAGGTTGTGCGAGTGAAAGGTTCTTATAACCTTACCTTCCCTTCCCAGTGACTACATTTCCTAGCAATACAAATAATGCTTTGGTCTAGCTGTAATCGCCCTGAAGTAGAAATTTACGCTGCCTTGTTTTCACTATTTCTGATGTTACCTCGTTTATCGTTGAATGTCACTCGTTCACTCTTAGCATGGAAGAAGCTAAGATATGTATGGCTGTATGGTCCTGTAGTTCTCGAACCATCATGGTTTGAGTAGGTAGTTTGTAGATGAACCTCATGCCATCACAGGATAGCTCTTTTAAAATCCTAATTTTTTCCTCTACTTTGTGGGTGCCTAACGAGTGAGATGCAAATATTGTTAATAAAGTATTCATTCACACAGCTTATCTAGTTGTCTGAGGTCCTGGTTTCACTATCAAGCATTTATTCATTGCACCTGCTATATCTTCATTTCATTTTCTGCACTTGTTTTGCCTTAAAAGGACCGTTGTTGCATGCTGGTACAATTTTTGTGTGTGTGTGAGTGACAATTATTTTTACTTTCCTGCAAATGCTTAACAAATGCCTGTTTTAGTACAATAATTTGCAAATTATTCTTGAATCTCACTAAACAAGTTGGGACTCAAGAGCAATAATTCATAAATTATTCGTGAATTTCTCTAAACAAGAGTAGTTGTCTGGGCAGTGGAGAGAGCGTTATCATATCCGGGTAAATGGGACCCGCACCGGGCCGCCCGAACCCGGAGCCCCCCAATGAGGTCGTTTCAAACGTCCCACCTGTCATTTTCTGTTTTCCCAATATCTATGGGCGCGCGTGTTTATGTCCCCGCGGATTATAATCTTACGTCTGACTTGGAAAAAACCGCTGTTAAATTTGAATTTTTTGTGTTAGATTGGAAGATGTCTAACAATTTGTATATTCTTTTTTTAACAAACATTTATTATTATAGTTAGGCGTGATCAAAATATCCGAAATTTGAATACCCTAACCGAACTAAATTGAAATTCACAATTTGGATATTTTTGGATTTTGATTTGGTTTAAATTTTTGGTGAAATTCAGTTCTTCAGTTCGAAGATATATTGAAATTTTTTGAAAATCTGAAATATATATATATATATATATATATGTAAATATGATTTTTGTAAAGTTTTTTTTCAATTTTTTGGATATTTTATACGATTTCAATTTTTTTAGTTCGAATTTTCGATTTTTATATCATTTTCATGATAAAAGTCTAGTTCGATGTTTGGTCAACCAAGGACTTTCATTAAGAGAAATTGCTACAGGGATTAATTCTCTAATTTCGAAAAATCACGACAAAAAGGAAATAAATTATTAAACGTCAATGATTTTGATCATGTTGCAAAATTAGGCTGAAATTTCTCTATCTTGAAATGGTAGTCGACTAAAGTCGACGGCCCACGCGGGCGAGTGGGATAAAAAGGTGTTAGTGATTGAATTGAAGTGTGACAATCACATTGCAATGAAGATATTAAGATGAGAATTATGGACCAAGCACTCTCTTTTGTCTTGTTTTCTCGTTTCTCTCTCTACCCCAAACCTCTTTCCAACCCCCCAGTTTTCATCTTCCTAATCTCAACTATGTTTCATTTTTTATCACACGAATTCTAAGATATATGATATGTTTATTATATAATCATGTATACTGTCTAAAATAGAAGATTTCGGATGTACGACGATTTTCACTTACACCCAAAGTGGAAAGGAGGAGACAAGCTAGAGAAAGTCGGCGCTTCATCACACATCCGGGAAGCATATTATCCATAATAATTAATGTAAATTAATGTAATTTTTTTAAAATAATTCACAAAACATGTATTGATATTATCTATTCAATGCAGTTTAGTGATAATGAGGACTTGGTCTTTTATTTGGGAAAATTTCAAGATTCTACCCATAAACAGTTATTACCATATGGGAATTATTACACAAAGATTTTCTTCGTGTAAATAGATTTCATATAGATATTTACCAAAAATAAATAGCTATATCTGACATGGAAAGCCGATTCATATGTGTATTGCGGCAAAATATCTATTGGCGGTTCTCAGCCGGCATTTAGTCAGAAAAAACCAAGGAAAGAAGCACTGCATATCTTCAGATAAGAACGCTTTCAAAGTTATGGTGAGTTCATCCATGGCTTATTTTCTTCTTACTTTCACTGTTTATCTCTGCCAACCTTTTCCAATTTTCAAGACTATGGCTTCGTTTTGCATTCATTTGTCAAGTTTCAATCTTTCCTCAACTTTCTCGAAACCATTGTGCATGTTTAGTATGTACCATGTACTTGTAAGGTAATGGCGTTTTGTCTGCAAAAGGGGTTCTGTTTCTTGAAGTTCTGCTTAAAGATTGTTGGTAATTGAGAAGGAGTCTAGCGAATTGATAAGAGTATGAGGAGATATTGTTTTCAGTTTTAGTTTGTATGTGTCTTCAACTAGAAGCATATTTTACTGTCATTTTTTTGGTTTGGTAGGATGTGAATTTTCTTTTTTTCTTTTCATTTTCTTGGTTCAAGCCCTTGGAGTAATGAGTTCCTCTTATGAATGAAGCTTTTTCCCTTTTCTCTGTTCATTTATTATGTCTGGGTTATCTTGATGCTTTCTTGAATTTATCAAGTCCTTTATGTAAGTACAATTTTTGGATGTTTTGCGCATTTGTTTATTAACTTTTCTGCCTTTTTCATCTTCTTTGTCTATCTTTCATGATTATCAATGGTTTTAATTGATGTGTTTGTGGTTATCTACAGAGATTCTCTGTCTTCATTAAGTGTTGTAAAATTGGAAAGAGTGGGATCAGAGTCTAGATTTGATATGATTCTTAAAACTTTTTGATGTTTGGTGCTGTTGTAGTTGTATCAGGAGTAGGAGCCCCAAAGTAAATGCATGGATCAAAGGGATGCTATGACATTAGCAGGCTCGGGTTCGTATTATATGCAGGCCGAGTCTGTCACGGGGCTACAGAGCTCGCCTAGCATGAGTCCAATGTCGAATGCTGCTGTGCACTTCCAATCCAACACCGGTGGCAGCATAAATGTGTCGTCTTTGCCTTTAGATACTTCATCAGCAATGTCTGCTCATGGAGTTAGTGTAGGTCCACATGCTATGCAGCAACAAGGTGAACCTGTGCGCAGGAAACGGGGAAGGCCACGTAAGTATGGCCATGATGGCGCAGTTTCACTGGGACTGTCTCCGTCTATTTCTAATCCTACACCGATGGCAAGAGCAACTCAAAAGTGGAGAGGGAGACCGCCGGGGGCTGGACGTAAGCAACAGCTCTCGCCTCTAGGTAGGTTTTTCCCATCCTTTTCTAGAGTATTGCACTGGATTAATTATTAGTTCTTTCAACAATATAGTTAATTGATGTTCATTCTTGAAGACTATTGGATTTTATGTTTTTTTCTTCTCATGAATGAATCTGTTCCTTGTATTTGTAGCACTATACACATGCTTATATGGTTTTTATGTAACTGCCTTTGAACTCAACATATTTCTGTCACTTGGCTATCAAATCACTTGAAATTGCTACTATCTTAAGCTAGATGCCTTCTTCTAGTGTGCGTTAAATCAATCTGGTTAGATTTTTTCTTGATGTTGTTTGACAAACCCTCTAGATATTATATCGACCTTTTATGCTTTCTATATTTTTCGATACTGATCTGGTTGACAAGCTTTAAAATGGAATATTTACTATTTGGCTGATTTTTGAAGGACCAATTACCTTTTCAGGTGGATCTGCTTTCAGTGGAGCTGGAACAATGACTCCACATATCATCAATGTTGCAGTTGGAGAAGTAACTATGATTCTTTGCAATTTATGTCATGAAATTATAGATTTTCTGCACTTGTCTTTATCATCCAGCCATGGCATTCCAATTGCATCTAGGTGTTAAATTTGGTTAAAAATAAAAATAAATTATCTTTACTTGTTAGTATGATGTATTTGCCTTTTCAACTTGAACAAAATGGTGATTCATAGCTGCTCTGTTGCAGGATATCAAAAGAAAGGTATTATCTCTTTTACAGGGACGAAGAGGCGTAGTTATCTTGTCGGGCGTTGGTTCCATCTCTGCGGCAAATATTAAGATTTCAAATTCTAGTGGAAGTGTCACGTACGAGGTGAGGTGTTAACTAAGCCGTAAGAAATTATATGGGGGAAGAATATCTGAAATCTTCATTAAAGGCTTGATAATACAGATAGATTTCTCATACTTTCTGTAGCTTGTATTCGAGGAATAGGTTCTTTGTCTGAAAGGAACCGTGCTTTTCATCCATTTGTAGGGGCACTTTGATATGGTGAATCTATCAGGCTCTTTCATCAATGACGTTGATGGTCCTCACGGTCCGACTGGTGGTCTTAATGTCACGTTTGCTGGTCCTGATGGCCGTCTCATAGGCGGCCCAGTTGAGGGACTCCTCATTGCTGGCAGCCCTGTTCAGGTGCCATTAAAATGCTCTCTTGTGTTGAAACCAATTGAATTTACTATGATTTTCTCTAGTGAAATAATTTTATCTGGCTGCCTATATATAATTCACTATGTTTTTATTGGTAGAAACAGGAAGACTCTTTGCTTTCACCTCTGATTTTCAATATCTGTGATAAAATATTTCCCCCCATTTTTGTATCCATACAACAAATAGTTGATAACCATCTTAATCTTCTATTTTGGTTGTTGAAGATATGCCTTTTTCCATCTTTTTTCCGTTTTTTGTTCTTTTTCCATTTTGTTCCATTGGTGATGAACTGCTCAGGTGATTGCTGGAAGCATGGCTGCTTTCACTTCTAAGCCCAAAAACAAGGCGCCCGAAGATCTGGAACCTTCTGGAGACCCTCATCATAGCACACTTGGAAACTCGGTAAATCCAGCTAACGTTAGTCAGAATCTCAACCAGATGCACGCATGGACGAATTCAAGATGATGGATGTATATGAAACTGTTGTGTTGACATTAACTGCAGCTGGAGGAAAAGAGCAGTTTGGCTCAATGCATTTGCTTTACATGACATAGGCTGTCCTAAAATGTACATCCCTCCATTAAAAGATTTTCCTCGTACCTGCTGTATGAAAAAAGAATAGTTGTAATTCATCTTGAGAGTACAGCTCAAGAAACATTTGTATACTCAGTTTTTTGTTGACATATGTATGCATTTTGTCTGTCACACGAGACCCTTTATGCTCGATGATTCTAGTGACCTCACTAAGGGGTTGCAGAGTAAGTGCATTAATTTAAGAGTTGCTCTGTTTCATACTATCTAAGACAGGAATAGTATAATACATTTCTACAATATATCACATTTATTATAGAAATATGGCAATAGTTGTCTCTGAGGATCAGAGTCGGACCAAGTGACATTCAATTTATGAGGCTTCAACATTTAAAAAAATTAATATATGTAGGTAGAATCTTGATTTAATATATGTAGGATACACACATACAATATCTGTTTCCATCTTTCAGAATATCAAATATATATATGGATTGAAGCAACATTGTTAAAAAAAAAAAAAAAAAAGCAACGTCATCCTTAACACTTTCACTGAACTCTGTAAATGCTGCATATTTATACTCTCTTTTTCAAGCATCTGACCAGTGTATGTCCAATCCACCCCAGTCCTTTTCAGGCACACCTAAAGCCTTCCAGACAGCCCTTGAGGCATCAACGATGTTGTTGTCGCAGGGCGGCTGGTAGTCGTGCTCGTTGTCGCACCCGGTTGTGGAGTCACACTCATCAATCACCATGGCATCCACACTCTTCCCATTGCCATAAATGGTGATGTTGTTGAAGCACCTCTTCATGTTGTTGAACCAGCCAGTCGACAGCGCCACTATTGGGATGTCGTCTGAGTGGTAATGGCCATCACACTCCGATGGCCCTCCACCGTCCTTGCCCTTCTCGAATCCGTTGAGAGTTAGGAAGCCTTTAGTCCTGCCTGAAACTGAAGGTGAGCATTTGTAGATGTCGTAGTATTTCCCTTCTTCACAGCATTCAGAGTCGTTGGACTTGTTGCATTTGTCTTTTGGTGGCTTCTTCCCCTTGATCTTGCCACTTGGTTTGCAGGGTTTGGCCTCGATTTTCGGGATGAATGACACGATGAGAGCAGAGAAGATGATGAAGAGCAAGAATAAGAGAGACTGATTCCTCATTTTTCTTACTAGTAAGTCTGATGATTTGAGCTCTTTTTCATGAAATTTTGGAAGTGAATGCAGCCATTTTATAGAGGTTGGAACAGTGAAATTCGTTTGTCGATTTCTTGAAATGAAACTAGAGACAGATTGTGTCTTAGTTCTAGCTATGGACTCTTCTGTTAACTTAGTAAACATAACTAATTGGCGTTAACAAGAATTGATGTTTGGACATAACACTAATCCCAGAATGAATCTTTGTTTCTGATTACTGTTGTTCATTGCAGGATTCTCTTCTCTGCTTTCTATATATTGTGGCCTGCTAAATTGTGATGGAGACAAATGTTCTGTCTTTGGTTATGATGTTTGTCGGAACTATCTCTAGACGGCAGAAAGCAACAAGATGTCAGACTCTGAATAGTTACAATTTGATGATTTTCCCCCTTTTTCTGTTTTACAGATAATGGTTAGACATTATAGATATAAGCAAGAAAATAGAGTACTGTTTAATATCTATTATGATGCCAAAGAGAAATTTTTGTGTTTGTGAGAAATGATACAAGAAGCACATATTTCATTATTCATGCCATGATAGAATCTGTTGAGACTGTAGTAAAACCAGGAATAACATATATTAAGCTCCTAACATGGTTTAATATGTACAGATAGTACATATTAAACCAAGTATAATTTCCATCAAGAATCAAATGATGTTACTAAGCATCAGACCATGTGATATCCAAGCCGCCCCAGTCGCCTTCAGGAACCCCCAAGGCTTTCCAGACAGCCTTTGAGGCATCAACGATGTTGTTAGGACATGGTGGCTGATAGTCGTGATCTTCGTCACATCCCATCGTGGAATCACACTCATCCACCACCATTGCTGTCACACTCCGGCCATTACCACTTATTTTTACGTTCTTGAGGCATCTGCTCCCTCCGCTGTACCAACCAGTTGATAGAGCGACGACTGGAGTGTCATCAGAGTGGTACTGATTGTCACATTCTGATGGACCGCCTCCGTCTCCACCCTTTTGGAAGCTGTTGATGGTGAGAACTGCTTTCGTGCTTCCAGAGATGGGGGGAGAGCATTTGTAAGTGGTGTAGAGCTTCCCTTGTTTACTGCAATCGGAGTTGTTTTCCTGGTTGCATTGGCCCGGAGGTGGTTTCGTTCCTCTGATTTTGCCACTCGGGTTGCAAGACTGAAGACGGCCCTCCAACGCCTGAGCAGCAAGGATGATTAGCAAAGCAAAGATGGCTACTTTTTTGAGGTTCTCCATCTTTGCTCTATATCTTCTTCAAGATTAGTACTGAAACACTGAATTTTGGATGCAGAAATGGGATGAAGTTTAAGTGTTTATATAGATTCATTTTCAGTAGAAACGCCAAGAAAGTACTCAAGGTATGTGACTCCTGCCACATTAACTGTGTATAAGATGACAGAGATACAGTCTTATGCTCAACTGAAATACCGTCTCAGGTGATCTTTTCGTCACCGTTGTCAAGACTCATGCTTTGGCCTATCTGCTACATTTCGACTCGAAAACTTTGAACGAGGAGTTATGATTCATGTCATCTGTTCATTACACCTGGGACGAAAATTTCATGTAAAACTGTAAGAAGATTTTATAGTTGTCAGCCCTTTTGATGATTGAGTTCCTTCTTTACTCTTTATTTGTTTATAGAATCCAGAATTTAACTATCAATACTATAACTTTCTATTGATAGTAAATTGCACATATATCTTGATAAGCATATGTCGCTACATGGTTAGATTTTTTCAAACCATAACAGCCAAACCTTTATTCCGTATGTATAAGATTATACATTTTATTCAACAAAGACTGCAATTTCCTGGAAAACAAGTCACTGAATTCCGTGTCAGTGCTGCTGTTGATCAAGCATCAGACCACTTGATTTCCATTTCACCCCAATCATTTTCAGGCACTCCCAGAGCTTTCCACACAGCTTCAGAAGCATCGACAATGTTGTTGGGGCACGGCGGCTGATAGTCGTGCTCGTCATCGCACCCCATAGTTGAATCACACTCATCCACCACCATGGCAGCCACACTCTTCCCATTGCCATGAATGGTAATATTCTGGAAGCACCTCTTCATGTTGTTGAACCACCCTGTCGAGAGTGCCACAATTGGGGTGTCGTCTGAGTGGTACTTGCCGTCACACTCTGACGGCCCTCCACCGTCATCACCTTTCCCGAAGCCATTGATAGTCAGGACTGCTTTAGTCCGGCTAGTGACCGGAGGTGAGCATTTGTAGGTATTGTAGTACTTGCCACTTTCACAGCAATCGGAGCCATGGTCCTGGTTGCACTGGTCTTTAGGCGGCTTCTTGCCCTTGATCTTGCCACTTGGTTTGCAGGTTTTGGCTTTACCATCGACGCTCAAGCTCAACGACACGATCAGAACAGAGAGGACCAAGAATGATAAGGCATGATTTCTCATATTTTTCTTCTTCCTATAGATTTTCCTTTGTGGTGTGAACTTACATTTGCTACATGCCGATTTATAGTGCTTGATACAGTTGAAACATCGTCCGCTAAAAACAGAGTTAACCACAGTTTTTTCAGTTTTATGTGTTCGAAGATTCTCCTTGCTGGCACGAACAAGGAAACCTTGTAATTTTCCCATGTTGCCAGTAATATCTGCACAAAGAATCTTTGCTTATGATTAATATTATATTGAATTGTCTGATTCTTTGACATGGTTGAATCTTGCAAGATATGAAAAGGCTGTAAAACATTATGGGAGACAGCCATTTTCTCAAAGTTCAGACTAGCATGTAAGATTAGGAAAAGATTTATACAAATGAACAAGAACTACAGTGATTAATCACATAGCATTTCATACAAATTCTGATATACCATGTTCACCATGGATGCAAAAAATAGTAAAAACTGAGATTGACAGCATGTTCATAACATGATTTGCTAAGTATTACACAACACTTCTCCACATATCTTACAGAAGTCATAAGAAATTAACAGATAATATCAAGAATCAGACCAGGTGATATCCAAGCCGCCCCAGTCGCCTTCAGGAACCCCCAAGGCTTTCCAGACGGCCTTTGAGGCGTCAACAATGTTGTTGGGACACGGTGGCTGATAGTCGTGATCCTCATCACATCCCATCGTGGAATCACACTCATCCACCACCATTGCTGTCACACTCTGGCCATTGCCACTTATATTTACGTTGTTGAGGCATCTGCTCCCTCCGCTGTACCATCCAGTTGATAGCGCGACGACTGGAGTGTCGTCAGAGTGGTACTGATTGTCACATTCTGATGGGCCGCCCCCGTCTCCGCCCTTCTGGAAGCTGTTGATGGTGAGAACTGCTTTCGTGCTCCCAGAAACAGGGGGAGAGCATTTGTAAGTGGTGTAGAGCTTCCCTTGTTTACAGCAGTCGGAGTCGTTTTCCTGGTTGCATTGCCCCGGAGGTGGTTTCTTTCCTCTGATTTCGCCACTCGGATTGCAAGATTGAAGTTGGCCCTCCAACGCCTGAGCAGCGAGGACAATTAGCAGAGCAAAGATGGCTACTTTCTTGAGCTTCATCATCTTCTACTAGATTGCTGTATGTTTGATGCTGAAGTGGGGCGATGAGATCTGTTTATATAAGTAGTTTTGAAGTAACAATGCCAAAAAACTGCTCAAGGCATTCAACTTCCAACCAAATCATCGGTGCATAATGTGACAGTTAAGAGTCATCATTTGAGTTCAGAATTATTTGCATATAGCTTCTTCCATCGACTAAAGTTCATATTTGGTCATAAACATAAGGTTATTTTACGATTTTTGTCCATTTACATTACTTTTTGGTGCTCAATATTAATGAATCAGTCAATTTTAACCCAAAAACTGATGAAACTATTAAATTTTAACGGTCAACATAATTTTGACCCGATTTTGATAGCTTTTTATCCTCAATATTAAGAATCGGTCCATTTTCGGTATCACAGAATTTTTCTTCTACCATATTTAATTAATTAGTAATTTTTTTAATAACCGTGTTTAACATTATTTGAGTCTTATAATTTTTCTTTAATTTGAGTTTTTTAATTTTGCAATATATTTAATTAACTTTAATAAATTCAATTAATTTTTCTGAAATAAATATATTAATTTTCCTAATACTCAGCGACATTTCACCGAATAGATTGTTTGTATACGGATTCAAAACTTCCAAAATCTTCAATTTTCCGAAATCTTTCGAAGCTTCACCGGTCAAATTGTTTATAGAGATATCAATTTCAACCAGATTTAAGTACTCAATCGCCTGAGTTATCACGCCGGAATAAGAAATCTTTATTCTGGTCCTTTCTGTCTGAAACATGTATATAGTAAGATTGCGCTATTTTTAAGTGTCATATCTCTTGACCACACCCTCTTCTCAATCTTGTTCCGGTCGGAATAAATATTTCTTGTTCCGGCATGATTCCTCAGGCAATCAAATCCTTGAGTATTGGGGAAATTAATTTATTTATTTCAGAAAAATTAATCAAATTTGTTTAAATTAAGTAAATATGTTGTAAAAACAAAAAATTGCAATTAAACAAAAATTATAAGACTTAATTAATGTTAAAATAACTATTAAAAAATTATTAATCAATCAAACATAATTTTTTGGACCAAAATTGCAAAATGACTACATGTTTATGACATAAAATAGATTTTAGTCTGTGTTTAAGTATTTAATTAATATTGTTTAAGTGATTAATAATTTAATTGGGTCAAAATTGTATTGACGGTTAAAATTTAACGGTTCCGTCAGTTTTTGAGCTAAAATAGACCGATTTATTAATATTAAGAACCAAAAGATAACGAACATAATATAATAGACCAAAATCATAAAATGACAATATGTTTAGGACAAAAAATAAACATTAGTTGTTTACATTATCAGTCAAAACAAATATTGCCGTAGAAAATCAATCTTCGCATCATCACGCCACAGACTGATACTTTGGCCTAATTCATGAAAGCTTAAGCTTGATTCAAAAAAAAAAAAGAACTTTTCTCAATTAACTTCTGTTTGGTCTGGAATAAAAAATAGTTCACATAAAACTTAAAAAATCATTCAGTGAATCTGAGACTGCTCAAACAGCAGTGAACTGATATTTTGTCTGTTATTACTCTGATTGCTGTAAACAAGGGAAGCTCTACACCACTGACAAATGCTCTCCTTCCGTTTCTGGAAGCAGGCAGTTCTCACCATCAACAGCTTCCAGAAGGGCGGAGACGGAGGCGGCCCATCCGAGTGTGACAATCAGTACCACTCTGATGACACACCAGTCGTTGTGTTATCATCTGGTTGGTACAGCGGAGCGAGCAGATACCTCAACAGCGATGGGATGTGATGACGATCACGATTATCAGCCACCGTGTCCTAACAACATTGCTGACTCCTCAAAGGCTGTCTGATGCTTGATGCTTGATGCTTGATGCTTGATGCTTGTCTTGAATGATGTAAGAATATGTTGTAGTATTACTTTGTGAATCATCTTACGAATATACTTTTGAGTATTGGTGCTCATTGTTTTGCACTTATTGTTGATATATAAAGCAAAATTTCTTGCAAAAACCTGCTTATTTCTGAGAACCAGACTGAAACTGATAATGTCTGAACTGTCCTAAACTACCACTCCCTCCGTCTCGTCCAACTTGACTCATTTCTTTTTGGCACGATTAATTAGGATATTAAGATTATAGTAGAAAAGTTGTAAATGATTGAGCAAAAAGGAAACATGCCAAGTCAAATGGGGAGGACCTAAAAAGGAATGCAGCCCAAGTCAAGTGGGACGGAGGGAATATTTGTTTCATTACTGTTTCGTTCGTCTTAAAGCTATCATAGATCGTCTGAATCTTGAGAAAACGACTTGAAATCTTCAAAGCTCTTCGAAGCAGAAGAGTTTTCTCTCTCATATGCAAAGCTTAATGTGGACAAAGGATTAACAGCAGCCACACGTGCTCTCAAATGAATAACATACTGTCTTGTTGTAACTGAAGATATAAACTTAGCTTTGATTCTGCAGAACTTGCTAAAGAAGATGGGACAGGAAATTATTACATCATTAAAATTATTTTTAATTACTCAGAATCATGACAGACATCAACCCATACATTGAGAATGCAACAAAAAGAAATGATAGCACAAGTCCTCATTAGGCATCCAACCAGGTGATGTCGAGTTCATCCCAGTCTTGCACAGGCACCTTCAACGCTCTCCAGATAGCAGGAGATGCGCCAATAGCGTTGTTGGAGCAGGGAGGGAGGTAGTCACGGTCTGCATCACATCCCTTTGAGGAGTCACACTCATCAACCACCATAGCCTCTACGCTCCGCCCATTACCACTTATGGTGATGTTGTTCAGGCACCTTCTCCCTCCACTGTACCACCCGGTAGGCAGAGATACAACTGGTGTCTCGTCTGAGTAGTACTTGTGCTCACATTTTGACGGCTTGTATCCATCTCCGCCTTTCTCAAAACCGGTGACGTAGAGAACTGCCTTTGTGGCTGCGGACACTGGTGGAGAACATTTGTAAGTAGTGTAGTATTTCCCCTCTATGCAGCAGATGTTGTCGTCTTCGTTGCAGTAATCTGGAGGCGGCTTCTTGCCCTTCACTTTGCCGCTCGGCTTGCAGGTTTGATGCCGAGCTTCTAACAAATGAGGGGAGAATATTAGTGCAAGAAAAAGTGCTCCCAAGCTCCAGTTCCTCATCAAGGCACTAGTTTTAGTTGTATTTATCAAGTTTCTTGATATTGGATGTGTAAAACATGAGTTTATATAGAGTTTTATCACAAGAAAAAGCCATTGTTGTTGTCAAAACTGAACTGATAAAATTGAAATTCTTAGATGGTGATGGAGATGGAGATGGCGATGGTGATGTTCTGTCTTTTGCATATTGGAAAAGGCCTTGATTGGATCTCCAACTGGCAATGAAAACCTATGTTCAGACAAGATTTTGGTCCATGCTAAGAAGCTTAACCAACATGGCTAAGTAACTAATTCTTAATTACTCAAAAAACTAGATCAGTTCACCGCTGTTTAAGCCCTTTCTTGTCATTTCCACTGCCAAAATCTGTATATATAAGATTATTCCATCTCAATTGCATCAAATTATCCAGTTCTTGAGCAATAATTCAAAAGCATTACATTCAAATATAAATTCAAAATGAGGAACTTCACCCTAGGTTGTGTTGATCCTTGTTGCAGCATAACCCTCCAATGCCAGACTCCAGTCGTGCAAGCTGATTGGCACAATAAAGGGCACGACTCCACCACCAGGGGATGCAACCAAGTAAATGACTCCAACTGCTTCAAAGCAGGGGAGACATACACCACCTCCAAGTGCTCTCCCCCCCATCTCTGGAAGCACGAAGGCAGTTCTCACCCTCAACAGCTTCCAGAAGGGCGGAGATGGAGGCGGACCATAAGAGTGCGACAACAAGTACCACTCTCCTGTTGTGGCTCTCTCAACTGGATGGTATATCAGAGGATCAAGGTGCCTCAAAGACAGTGTAATCAGTGGCAATGGGCAGAGTGTGACTGCCATGGTGGTTGATGAGTTTGACTCGACAATGGGGTGTGATGATGACCACGACTATCAGCCTCCATGTCCTAACAACATGGTTGATGCCTCAAAAGCTATCTGGAAAGCATTGGGAGTGGATGAAGGTGACTAGGGAGAGTTGGATATCAGCCTGATGCAGTTTGTGTTTTTATGTATTTGTATAATTATGTTGACAATTCTTGAATCACATCAACAACTTAAATGAAATGCAGTTTGTTCAAACTTCCGATTTCTGATAAATTTCTTGTTCCATGAATGATGCATAAGAAGTATCAAGTTATGTTTTTTTTGTTTGAACAGTTCTGTACCAAGTTATGTAGTTTTTTTTTCAACGTGCTTTCTGGAAGGAAGAGCTACGAACAATCTGCTGGGGTACCAGCAAGTTAATTAAGAGTCCAATAAAAATTTAAAAAAGAAGGGAAAATCTACGAATCTTCGAATAATTAAGTTGTTGATTAAGCTTCTTAGCATGAATTCATAGACCAAAATATTGTTTGAACGGAGGTTTCTGTGTCTGATTATGCAGTAGATTTTGACCATGTTATTACCAGTTGGAGATAGAATCAAGGCATGCAAAAGACTGAACATCTCCATCTCCATCTCCAACTCCATTTTTGTTATCACTTTGGAAACTCATAAAGAAGACTTATTAACTAGCATATAAAAAAAGAATGACTGATGAGATTCAACCATCAAGAAGGTCATGTTTTTTGGAGATCCATGTCAAAAAGGTCATTTCTTCATGATTCAGACGATTTATAGTAGCTTTGAGTGCAAAACAATGAACACCAAGACTCAAAGTATATTCATAAGATGATTTACAAAGTAATACAACATATTCTTACATAATTCAAACAAGCATTAAGCATCAGACCAGGTGATATCCAAGTCACCCCAGTCACCTTTAGGAACTCCCAAGGCTTTCCAGACGGCCTTTGAGGCATCAACAATGTTGTTAGGACACGGTGGCTGATAGTCGTGATCAAAATCACATCCCATGGTGGAATCACACTCATCCACCACCATTGCTGTCACACTCCGGCCATTACCTCTTATAGTTACATTGTTGAGACATCTGCTCCCTCCACTGTACCATCCAGTTGATAGTGCAACGACTGGTGTGTCGTCAGAGTGATACTGATTGTCACATTCTGATGGACCGCCTCCGTCTCCACCCTTCTGGAAGCTGTTGATGGTGAGAACTGCTTTCGTGCTTCCAGAGACGGGGGGAGAGCATTTGTAAGTGGTGTAGAGCTTCCCTTGTTTACAGCAATCGGAGTCATTTTCCTGGTTGCACTGCCCCGGAGGCGGTTTCTTTCCTCTGATTTTGCCACTCGGATTGCAAGATTGAAGTCGGCCCTCCAATGCATGAGCAGCGAGGATGAGCAACAAGACTAGAATCACTCCTCTTCTGAGAAAATTCATCTTGAAACCTTGCTTCCTTTAGGATTAGTATTTGAAGAATGAATGTTGGATGAAGAAATGGGATGGAGAAATCTGTTTATATAAGTTCTCCAGATGAAATATGCCAAGAATGTGCTCAAAGAATTCTATCTACTACATGACGTGTGTGTGTGTGTGTGAGAGAGAGAGAGAGAGACAGAGAGAGAGAGAGTGTGATATATATTCTGATGGAGGGTTAAAAATATTTATTTGAGTTCATCAACCATGGCAAGACTGATACATTGGCTTGATCTGCTTAGGGTCCAAAGTTTTTTGATATAGCTCAAGTTCCTTCATCATTTTCTTGGCACTTTAACCATTAATAGATTTTACATGTTCATCAGTGACGAACATTCAGTTAATTTTTGATATTTTATTTTACTCTATCGATGAATCAGAAAACGAAGATTTATTGAGGAGATACCAAATGAAATTACTATAATCCTTGTTTTTGTCAGCAGCAACAGACAAAGTGCCGTTAATTCAAGTTTAACTAGTATGATGTTTTCATGTGTAAAGCAGTATCAATATGCTTGTAGTGAGCGTAAATCCAAATCAACAGAGTTAATAATCCAAAAACAATAAATAGAAGGTGATCAATCAGGTTTTCTCTCTCCACTTTCTGCTTATCTCTCTTCTCACCATGGCCTTGCATGGGATTGAAGCTAAACCTGGCAAGATTAAGGGCAAGGGACTGCATAACTACGATGATTTCTGTCATTAAAACTAAAGTAGCAATCAAATCTTTATAAAAGATTCTCATACAAAATGTTAAGAGCTTTGAAATTTTAGCAGACTAGGCCAATGTATCAGTCTTGGCATGGAAAGATCAACTGAAACGGCAAATTCAAGCAATTTCATATGGATATATTTCTCTCTCTCTCTCTCTCATCATGTTGCAGACCGATGGTTTGGTTTAAATCAGATGCCTTGAGCACATTTTTGGCATTTTTAAGGCTGGAAACTGTTTATAAACATATGATTTCATCCCATTTCTGCATCCAACATCCATTCTTCCAATACTAATCTTGAAGAAAATCGAGGGTTTAGGGATGAATTACCTCGGAAAAGGAGCCGTTCTAGTCTTGGTGCTCATCCTCGCTGCTCAGGCGTTGGAGGGCAGGCTCCAATCTTGCAATCCGAGTGGAAAAATCAGAGGAAAGAAACCACCTCCGGGGCAGTGCAACCAGGAAAATGACTCCGACTGCTGTCAGCAAGGGAAGCTCTACACCACTTACAAATGCTCTCCCCCTGTCTCTGGAAGCACGAAAGCAGTTCTCACCATTAACAGCTTTCAGAAGGGCGGAGATGGAGGCGGCCCATCAGAATGTGACAATCAGTACCACTCTGACGACACACCAGTTGTCGCGCTATCAACTGGTTGGTACAGCGGAGGGAGCAGATGCCTCAACAATGTAACTATAAATGGTAATGGTCGGAGCGTGACAGCAATGGTGGTTGATGAGTGTGATTCCACAACGGGATGCGATGATGACCACGATTATCAGCCACCGTGTCCTAACAACATTGTCGACGCCTCAAAGGCCGTCTGGAAAGCCTTGGGGGTTCCTGAAGGCGACTGGGGCGAGCTGGATATTACCTGGTCTGATGCTTAATAATTATCTGTTAATTTCTTACTACTGTAAAATATGTCCCGATGATGTAAAAGCATGGTGTAAAACTTAGCAAATCATGTTATGAACAAACCGCTAATCGCAGTTTTTACTATTTTTATGCATCCATGACTAAAGGTAAACACAATTGTTCAAACTGCTTTGTGATTAAGCACTGTAGTTCTAGTTCATTCGTGTGAAATTTACTAAATATTTTACAGCCATTTTTCACATCTTGCAAGATTCAACCATGTAAAGGAATCAAACAGTTCTCTATCACCAAATTCGGTAGCATCTGATACGGCATCTCACATTATATTCAATGAAATACCAATCGTAAGCAGAGATTCACTGTGCATATATATCTGACAAACTGGGAAATTACAAGGATTCCTTGTTTATGCCAGCAAAGGATTCCTTGTTCACAGCACGAAAGCTCAAAGCAACAAGTTCTGAAAATCCATAACAAGAAGAAGAAGATGAGAAATCATGCCTTCACATTCTTGCTCTTCCTACTCTTCTCTGTTCTGATCATGTTATTGAGCTTGGGCGTCGATGCTAAAGCTAAAACCTGCAAGCCAAGTGGCAAGATCAAGGGCAAGAAACCGCCCAAAGACAAATGCAATCAGGACCACGACTCTGATTGCTGTGAAAGTGGCAAGTCCTACACCACCTACAAATGCTCACCCCCCACCAGCCAGAATAAAGCAGTCCTGTCTATCAATGGTTTCGTGAAAGGTGATGATGGTGGAGGGCTGTCAGCATGTGACGGCAAGACCACTTTGACGACACTCCCATTGTGGCGCTCTCCACGGGGTGCTTCAACAACATGAAGAGGTGCTTCAACAACATGAAATGGAAATCCTCTGGACTGATGCTCGATCAAGATCAGCACTGAGACACAATCCACTGACTTGTTGAACACAATTACTTCGTGTTTTAAGGAATAAGTGTTTGTGTGTGGTCTGACTCAGTCTTTGTTTTATTTGAAGTGCTTGTTAAATAAAATGTATAACCTGGTATATATGGAATAAATATTTTTCTCCAGTTTGAGTTTATTATACTTACATAATTATGATAATATGATACATATACTAACATAAATACTATTTTTATTTTTATTTTTATTTTTTTGCTTTCTACTAGAAATGAAAAAACAAGAGATATGACCAAATACATCCATGAATTGAAGAAAAGAAACAGGAAGCTCTGATGTACATGGAACTGAGTTTCTGTAACAAAAAAATAAAAAAAAATAAAAAGTGGCTTGCTACAGCAAAGAAAAGGCTGTATACACACTTTTGTACACTTTAGATATGCAGAAAAAGCATAGCTAATCTACATGAATTTGAGGAAGAAACATACTGGAATCTGATGGCTTAGCAAAAGAGTTGCAAGCACGACGTGATGACTTACAACATGCTATCAGTCCTGGCAGGGAGACGGCGGAAGAAGTTGAGTGGTGCCGGAGGCAACTTGTGCCGGAATCTTGGATGCCTCATGAAATATAGTCCAGTCATGATAACCAACATCTGGAAAGGCACAGCATATAGCACGGCAGCAGCCACAATGCAGAGTACCATGAACAGGACAGTTGCGCGTGGGTCTCGCCAGCTCAGCAGAGCCTGGATCCTCTCCCCTTGGGATGCTATGTCGCCTACCACTGTCTGAATCCTCCCAGCTATGGTTCTTAGACGATCATACCTCATCCTTACGAGATCCGAGCCCCTTGAGGTAGGGAATGTGTCGAATTCCTCATCAAGCTCATCAGGGTGCACAGTGTCAGCGCAGGACAGACGTATGTTCATGTGAGGCGGGTACTTTGGCCTGAAGCGGTAGTTCCAAAGCC
>JAYDZE010087159.1:0-24661 GCA_034509125.1 Monilaria moniliformis
AAATCGAGTCAAGAAATCGGTACAAATAGGCTCAGATCTGGGTAAAATCATCATAGCCATACCATAGACACAAACTCACCCGTCAACAAATCCGTCAACACTCCGAAATTTTGAGGCTCAGATCTGGAAAACCAAATCATCACTGCCGTCGACACGCCTCAAATCCGCCACAGGCCGGCATCATCACTGCCTAAAACCAAGCGAGACGGCGGCCGTGGGTGTAGGCGCCCACTACCACCGGCCACATGCACTACCGCCGTTCTAGAAGTCGCCGACGGCAGACAGAGAGCGCAGAGAGCAGAGAGAAAAAAAGAGTGAGAGACGACGAGAGAGAGAGTGACTGAGAGCAGAGGGAGAGAGAGTTGTAGTCGAGGTGAGAGAGTAGAGAGAGAGAGGGCAGCGTGAGGAATATGAGCGTAACAGTGAATTATCGCACCATTTAGGTGCGATAATGTATCTCGCCCAAATGATTAAAACGACGTCGTATTGCTGTGGTATTAAGCGGGCCGCAATTTATTTATCTTGGCCCGACGGGCCGATATAAATATTATCATGGCTACCAAACAGCCTATTACTACTGTTGGGCCATGACAGTTTATCCTATCCTGGCCCTTATCTCATTAACCAAACACAGCCTAAAAGTAAATTTTGGCTCACTTATATTATTGTGAGACACGTGTCATGCAGACGTGAAAGCTACTTGAAAAAGCTAGTTCAGAATGATACAAGTAATAGCGGTTGTGAGGCATTTTAATAAATCGATTTTGACTCTACAAGATTGGGTTTGGACTTTGGAGCGTTTGGTATATTATACATTAATGCTTGTATGTCACACCTAATCGTCAATTATTCACTTCTTTTTTTCAGACTACCTTAGAATTCACGGCACTTGTGTGCACCATTTATTAATTTGCAAAAAATGGAAAATTTTGAGCTCGTTATGTATTTTTTTCTTTTTTTTTTAAGGGAGCTCGTTATGTTTTAATGTATTTATTAATGAGTACCACGTGATAAAAATAAAAAACAAAATACAAACTCCAAAAAAATTCCGGAATGTCACATATATATGAGAGATAACTTCGGAAAGATTGGATGAAGAAGCGCAACTTTATTGGTAAGACGCTTCTCCTTTTTTGAAGATTCAAGTCACCACTCACCACAGAGTGAGAACCATTATTGATCATCTTTGATTTAAAAAAATAAAATAAAATAACTTCTGAAATGTTGCCCCTAAATCTAGGATTCAAGATCTTTTGCTCTACAATTACTCTATTAATGCCCCAATCTGTCTCAGATCCAATTCTCTTTGCTCACCCTTCCCCAGTAAAAAAAGAAAAAGAAAAATTCCATTCTGTATTTAAGACTTTAAACTAATAGAATTATTTTGAAAATAAATATTTGTTGTTATTTAGAAAAAATAAAATACGAATTAAGTTCTGCATGAAATCGACACCAGCATACGCGGCACAATCTCAACCCCACAAAAATTATAATATATATTTACTCACCCCACCGACTACATAATTATTTTCTAAAACTGTGGACCATATATACAGTTTTGTTTTTCTCTTCTTTTTTTTATTGAGTTGGTGGTCAATATATAATTGATGTAGCATGTTCCTCACTAAGAAAATCAAGCACATATGGCATTGCTTTTTATTAAATATATATAATTTATAAATTGAAGATCAATACATATATATAAACCATATTATATTTGAGTATGAGAAAAATCAAGCGTATCGACATCATGATCGCAGAAGGTCGTTATGAGGTGGCTAGAATCGCTGTGGAAAAATATTTATTACTCCCTCCGTCCACCAATTACAGATCTATTGGTGGACGGCACGAGTTTTAATGCAAAATTGGTAAAGTAAGAGAGATAGGGAGAAAAAGTGATTGGAGAGAGAAAAAGTAGTTGATAAAGTATGAAAGAGATGAAGAAAAAGTGATTGGAGAGATAAAAAGTGGTGGGTCTTATTAGTATAAGTTGTAAATAAATTGATGTTTAAGGGTATTGTATTGTGAGAAAGTTTCCATAAATCGAATGTGACTACTTTTAGTGGACGGACCAAAATGGAAAAATAGGACTATTTTTGGTGGACGAAGTAGTATATTTTTATTTTTAGATACTTTGAAAAACCTAATAATTGATATCATTCTATGGGAAATTGTAAATATAGAAAAAAAAATCATAATAGAGTAAAATGAAATTTTTTTTTTACTATGAAATTTTTAAATGTACACTTATCCAAACACAAAATTAATTCTAAAATAGAACTCTTATTGAGACATTAAATGTCAGCCAAAAGGCCCAGACATCTCCATGTGCGAATCACGAAAAATATCCCAACCCACGTAATCCGAAGGCGAGAAAATAGATGTGAACATTAAATATCGTGATACGAACCAGCTATTTAATTGATACATACATTTCCTTTAGTAATTTAAAATTTTAATTATCTTTTTAATGTTTTATGATTAGTGAAAAAATATTAGACTGGAATTGGGGGTTGGGTAGTGGGAGGCCCGCCAGAGCGAGTTCTGCAAAAGAGGCAGCGTCTACGCTCGGCCAGCCTATTACCCCTCCACAAATTCTTGCACCATCAATGGAGATGCGGCGGCCGGTTCTCACCTTCCGCTTTGTTTTCCTTACTCATTAGTTTAAGGCAAGTTTTTCAGTCACCCTCACCCTATACTTATACAACACTCACTCAAACCACAATCCACTCCATTTTCGATGTGGGACAATAAAAAATGCTCAACATCTACTAATATTGTTACAAAAACTAACCCCCAACTTCACTTGTACGCCACTCCGTTCATTCCACCGACCGAGTCGTGATATTTCAAGTACTTGTCGTTGAGGCACCGCGATATGTTGAGGGGGTCGCCGCTGCTTCTGTTGGGGAAGACGCCGCGGCTGCTCTGCCAGTTGTTTGTTAGTGTGATCCACTCCTTCCTCCACTGTCTCAGCTGGAAACTCTCGCCTTTCTCCAGGCTCTGTATCAGTAACTTGAAGTAGATAGCTGCTCGAGGGCCGTAGTAGCCGTGCAGTATCCCACTCCAGTACTTATTTCCTGCAACACAACACGAAAAGCTTGAGGAGATTGAACCGAATGAGTGTTGTTGGTTGTTATGGCTTGCGTTTTTGAAGTACCGTAGTCGCGGAGCAGGCTAGCTTCGTCGTCTGTGTTGTCGAACCACATTGTGATCTGAGTTATTGCATTCCATTCGAACTGCATGTTTTCACGAGTTAAAAGAATGTGCCATTCTTTAAAACAGACTGATTCAGTGATGAATGATGATTCTACCAGAAGGGAGGATTCTTACCTGTTTCCTCTGTTCACGGCCCAAGTAGAAATCCATCGTGGGAAGCCAAGAGAATGTCTATATCATCTACGAGGCCCAGGAATTTCTGGCTGAGGCACCTCACACTGCGCAGATCACCTACCTGATAGGCTTCTACGACCCCTACGAACAGGTGATTTGCATATTTGGCCAAAGCTTGTCTTGTTCGATCCACAACATCGTACCTGAAGTAACCGGATAAACGAGCTCACGGCCTGAAACACTAGGAGGGTAGTGAACAAATAGGAAAGCAGAGCTACCTGTAAGTCCTGCTTTCTGAGAGCTGATCCCCGCTCGCGATGAACAGTTGCAGTGCACGGATTACTTCTGAAGTCAAATACCATAGATGAGGGTGAGTATATTCGTAGCTATTTTGCTCATAGACAGCTAGCCTGAGATTTAGGCAATGATAATGGCAACGCCCTCCAGGTAATGACAGTAAGGATGAAGTAAAGATTGAATTAGGATCAACGTCTGGAAATGACACAATTACATCTCTGTTCTTGTCCTGTTACAAAAATGAAAAACCACAAACATTTGTTTATCACCAGACTAACTATTATGTGATAGCGATGCCATTTGCTATTTAGCCGTTAGATAGTCCGTTGGTTGCTATCTCGTGCTTTCACCTTTTATGCTTTTATAGCTTAGAGTTGGTTTCTGTAAATACCGAGCTCATGCGTTGAGCATTGTAATATCTTCATTCTCACTCAATTCAATAATACAGCAATCTTCGCTATGAATCTCTCTCTTCCTTAGCTCTCTTTAGTTAACATCAACCTAACAAACTCTATATATACGAATTCTTTGTACTCACCATTAAGCCATCTGTGCAGTTATATAATGTTTGATGTAAGATGTTCCAGGCATCTTTAATTGATGGAACCAGCTTCCCATACCGTCGCTGGACATAAGCGTCATTCCATGTCTGGAGGCGAGAAAAAGAATTTGCAATTACATTTCAATGATGCCTAAAAACTGCCTAGAATTTCAATGCAAAGAGCCAATAATCAGTGGCTAACAGATTAAGTACCTTCACGTTAAAACTCTGTCCCATCGAAATGCCATTTCAGATATGAGATCATAAACAACGGGATTCTGCTCTATGCCTTCCATTGACATCCCAACACCAACCTAAAAGGTAGGAACAGGGAAGAAGCATGCAATGAAAGACAATGAGATTGAAAATAGGTAAGAAGATAGTGAGGAAGCCCCAGAACATAAGAAAAGACTAGTTTGATTCAGAAGACTTGCCATGGTTGAATATTCACTAAGACGAGCGTCTATAGGTCCGGCCCCACTGAGTCAACAAAACCATACATTTCAATGTTCCCAGCAAAGTTGTGCAGCATACACTTTAAAACATATCAAATTTGGATGATATCGCCACACATAAAAGAAAGTAAAAACTCAAGGAACGATGTACTCCTAGATTTTTCCTGTGCGCTTGCTTCAGCCAACTAGAAAACGGAACGTACAGGGACATTACATTAAGTATCAATGTAGTAGATATGTCACACAAAATCATGACAAAAGAACGTACCAGATGTAAGGTACGCCATAGAACTGTTCTGAAGTAAGCCCAAACTGGTTGAACTTCAGCGAATAGATCAAGAACAACCAAATTTCCAAGAGGAACAGAATGCAAGAGTGCCTGTAAATGATATTATTAATTGAAGGAAAAACAAAAGAAAAAATTATGGCGAAACCACGAAGCCAAAGCTGCTGCATTCTATGCTGTTGGAGACATACAGGTAGATAGTCTGGAGATGCTCTCATTTACTTCATTGAACTATTGCTGAACAACACTATTATCCGTTCCAACTTCCCATAATATAACATTAGAAGTTCGATCTATTGAACATTATCCTTTACGATCATGCACCTGACCAGTGATCATCCTTGGGGAAGTAAACTATCCAAAAACACAAACTCGGAAAACATAGCGGAGGGTGAGCTTGCTTGATGACTAGATTTGGAATATTTATTTGCTAATCTATTACGTAGTCTACATACATTGCATATCTCTCCCAGGTTCGTTGATTTAAGTCCTCACTGTAATGACATAGATGTTAAGAGTTCCCATGTTCGTCCATATTATGTAATAGTGTCTGGGCATGTTTTTCTGGGAAGTTAAATCACAAGATAAAATCTAATTAGTGAAGAATTAGATTTTACCTTCATCTGTGGAGGCTTCCAAAATGGATCATCAGTAAAAAGCCAACCCTACATAACACAAGGAAAACTGCTAGAGTCAAGCTGTATTCACTGTGGGCTGAAGGCATCGGAGCTACTTCCATCAACATTTTTGCTGCCTTAAAAAAAGGAATAATGAGGCTTTTGTATTTCACCTGCATCAGCCAAACCGCATCATCATCGCCACTTTCCATGCACTTATAAATTGCAGCAGCTAATAAAGAGATGTATTCTGGGTCATCTACTGGAGGCGTATTCTCATCAAAGGTGTCACTGCAATAGATATTATTGAAATTCAAGTAACCATAAAACTGGAATAGGCTTTTAGGATAACACAACAAACAATAAAATAGAATCTAATGAAATTTATGTGGACAGAATGTAGACTTCTGCTAATTTTATAACAATGAGAAACGATCAAACATAGATTTGGTTTATTGAAGATCAAACGTGTAAGGGAAAAGATAAAAAAAAAATACATCCAAAGTGAAAGCAGAAGAAATAGCTTTGGCAAGTGCATGCAGACTTAAGCCTAATTTGGAGCTCACCAGTTATATATGTGACTGGTCCTTCCATATTCTGAAACAAATAAATATCTGAATAGTCAGGAAGCAAATAAGACAGTTTAGAACTTTTAGATTACCCGACAGTTTAGAACTTTTAGATTACCCAGATAAGATTTTAGATATACTTCATCTCAGACATAAATGCCCAACACAAGAGCTCAGATTTCTGAGACTGTAACTGGCTTGCATACCTGCCAACTGTTGTGCGATAAAAGCCCTCCCTATTTCGACGAACAAAGGATCTGTTGCATCCAGGGATAGGTGCAGCACCATCTGGGGTCAATTTCTAACAGTAAAACTGAAGAAGGTCAAAAGGAACAACTGAGTTACATAAAATTCATAATTTTTGTTCAGTATCAGGCTTCAAGAAAGTCATGTTGCAGAAAAATGCATTGCATGAAAATTTTCTGATGTTTTCACTTCCAGGAAAAAGAAACATGAAAAAACTATAGTCCATCTATTAAGAAAGTAATAGTTGTGGTTTGGTAAATATAATATGCTTTTGTTCAAATATATTACAGCAGCAAGCATTAAGATATAAAAAATTAAACAAAAAAAAATAAAAATAAAACATCTTAACAAAGTACACACCAGTTCCCTAGACAAGTTATTTCTGCAGATGGATATACTCTTGTAAGAGCTGCTGGAAATTACCGGAGAAGGCTGGAAGGACTGCAATGCAACTCAAATATCAGGTAAAAAAGAAAAGTATATGAAAAGATTATAACATGAATATAAATATTCCAGATGTTTGCAAGCATAAACAGGGTTGTGGCTCAGATCCTTATTGTGTACTTTCACAAGTACTCTCATAGGTGACATATGTAGTTTGCTTGTCTACCGTATTAGCCTAAATTGGAAGAAGGTAATGATACAAATAGCAAAATCAAAACATATGGACACATTGAGTTCATTTAGGCCTCCTTAATATAATGATAATAAATCTTTGTAGAGTTAGTGAGTTTCATGTGAATATCACATGCTCAATCTTTTTAGCTATATTCTTAACAGAAAACAAATATATATTTTCTGGTATTCAACTTCTTTCAACTTTTTGTAGCATTTTGAATTTATGTGGTTTTAAATGATACTCCCTCCATCCCTAAACAATAGTCCCTTTTTGCTATTTTGGTATATCCACAAGAATTAATCCCTTTCCATTTATATACACTACCCACCCCTCAACATATTACCCCCAATATATCAACTTATTTACCCTTTCTACCACATGGCCTACCACTTTCTCCACTCACAATATATTTTTCAATCATTACCAATACTACCCTTTCTCCACTCACAATACACTCAACCACTTTTATTAAAACTCGTGTTCTACCCTTTTAGGTCTATTGTTTAGGGATGGAGGGAGTATGAAATTGCATTTTGTGCATTCAACATTCAATGTCAACAGTTAGCATGCCTTACTCAATTACTGAGGCACCTGGATTCATTCCGAACTCGTACATTCTGTCAAGAATTCTCTTCTGCATCACCAGTTGCTGATGCAACCAGGTTTGTGGCAATGGACCACCCCACCTGCAATTAAAGTTGAGTGAGACTAAAATAAGATAAGTTGGCAAAAAAATATCCAAAACATAAGCTCTTCTTTTAGTAAGTCTACCCATGTAGATTTACAAGTTAGTTTAGGGCTGTAAACTTACCCGTGGATATTTCCATACGTGACCATGCTGAAATGCTGGACCTCCAAAGAAGTCATCCAAATCTTGAGCACTTATATTAAAATTCTGCTGATGAGATCATAAAGAGTTAATAGCAGTACTAACAAAAGTCATATTTTGACTCGGCAGAAATGTTTTACAAAATAATTACACCACAACTGCATGACATAAATTGAAGACATAACTTATAATACAAATTTTTAAGTGTGGATTCATTCTATTCTTTTTTACCAATAGAAATTCATTAAGATGACTCACACTCGAGTTTTTACTTTCCCATTTTTTTTTATTTTTTTTTGCAATGTAACAAGATGCTTCATCTTGTTGTATTCATTACTTGACTTACAGTATGTTATGGACCGTGCATCATCTAACAGTGAACTTACAAGTTCATATCTCTCGTTGCTCTATGTAAACTGTAATTTATTTCATTTTGTTCTTGTCTTTTTTTCCACTCTAGAAGAATAAATTCCAAAAAAAACGTTAAATTAAATAACAGCATTTTAAAGAAAAAATCGATATAACCTGGAAGACTTTCTGCCAGATGGCTTCTTGACCAGTAAATGCCTAAGGCAAATTGATACCTTGGAGTGCCATCGAATCAATTTCCTTCTCCCGTCTTTCCCAGTCCCACCACGCAAATGTATCTGTAGCAGCAAATAATTGAATATGAACATTGACTCTTCTAAGAGCATATGCAACAACACGAAGATGAAACTATCTCTCACAGCTAGATGAAACAGCATTCTGATAGTAACTCCACGGAGTAGGTCTCTTTATTGTTATCTCAGAATCTTGAATACAGTGCTAAGATCCAGGTTTTGGTACTGAAGAAAGCTGTGCACCACCAATTTTGCTCCATGATATATGTGCTCCACAGTAATACTTCAGGTACCAATGTAGACCGGACAAAATCTCCACTCCAGTAGTTCCACTTATTCTGCGGGAAACACAAGTCCAGCAACTTGACAAATATCTTTTGGAAATTCTGAATTTAGACTAGATAATTGAGTATCAACATGCAACATAACTTTCAAAAACAGAATTGCATGGATGGGAACAGGACTGTCTCACTACTTGATTTAAACACAAACTCGTGCATGTGCACATCTACTGCAACAAGGGCCACAAGGCAGAAAAAGGTAATCAATTTCCATATGATCGAGTGAGTATGTGCTTACTGGCATGTGAAGACATAGACCTTCCAACTTGGAATATCATAACCGAAACGTACTTTTTTGTCCTTCAAATTTTTTTATTAGGTATTCCTACAAATTTTATATTAATGAAACGAGGAATTCTACATACAAAATTTCAGGAGAACCACCATGACTGATAGCAGGATAATTGCTCAATTTAAAGCAATATTCTCCACCACAATTATCCTGCAAAAATAACAAAAGGGAGGACTCAAAAAACATAACCATATGCCAGAGGGAAGAGAAGTTCTATAATGAGAAATGGACACACAGAAACATCACATGACTAAATAAGCCTTTCCAAGTCATTATCCATACTTCTCTAAACCAGGAAGATAACTGACAAGTAAACAATGAACCTGCCAAAATGGTCCAGTCATTTTAGTTTCACATGCACAAAATTCTTTTTAGAAGGCTTTCACCCAAAATGTAGTCAGCCAAATAGCCCAACCAGATAAGAAAATTATCAAGATTGTTCCTTTTTCTCAATTGGTCCAATGAATACTAGCAGAATTAATGTGACTCCAATCCAAATTAATCTATTTACAGAAAAGGATAAAAAAGATAATGCAATATTTTTGGAAGACTTACTAATAACCATTAATTGCAGTAAGGGGACAAAAAGGGAAATCACAACAAAAGCAAACCTCCATATAGAATTAACTCAAAATCAGTACTAAAGTTTCTAAATCCGAAAACCCATAAAATGTAGAAAGATACTAAGTGAATTGATTTTGCTATAAAGCAAGGAAAAGAGAGGAGAGTAGTAGGGTGCCTTAGAGATGATGCGGAACTGAAAAATGGAATAATGGGAGGGAATGAGGCGGCTGAGGGCGGTGTGAGCGGCGGCGACTTGGATAGACGGCGGCGCTCTCTCGCGGTCCTGAATCTCCAGCAGCCGTGAAATGTACCCCACCCCGAGAGTGGAGGAGTCGGCCAATGGCAAGCAAAATCAAGAGGCCTATCATCATCATCTGATTCAAAGTAAAACATAAATATGAAAAAGCATCCATTGACTATGTGAGGAAAAGAAACAGTAGGGTGAGCTACAAGCCTACAAGGGGTTTGCGTATATATAGAGAAGGGGGGAAATTAGGCATCTTTTAGTGTGTGTAGTGTGCATGAGTGGAGATGGGATGGGATGAAGACTAAGTTGCCGGCCGGAGAGTGTGTGCGTTTCTGTGTTTTCAGTTTCGGATGTTCAACTACCTTTGGAGGTTGCTGGCGTGGCGGGCATTTTGTAATGTGCCTTTTGGGCCTGAATTTTGTGTATATATCAATTATAATTAATATTTTATTTTATTTTGGGTTCTCTCTCCAAAAAACAAAACAAACAGTACTTCTTTTTTCTCTCTTTCTTCTTTATAAGGGTTTATTTGTCTTGTTATTTTATTTAGACAATGAATCTTTAATACTAATAAGGGCAGTAGGTTTGTGTGTTTATGGCTGATATAGATAGTTAAGTGTTAAAAAATAGTTTATTTCTTGTGTTTGATACATAAGATATATAAAAGGTTGGCTCGTGTTATATTATCCTGGTCTGTCTCGAGATGCGTGCTTTTCATTATTAATATTTATTTTGGCTGGTTTGTGTGCCTCATGAAATTGGTCTGATAACTTCATGTCTCACAACAATAAACTAGATAACAAAGGGTCTTCCCTTCTTTACCCTTAACCGCCGTGTCTCTTTTCCTTTCTCGTTTCACCGCAGCCTTTGTTCTAGATCCTAATATCACAACCTCGCGCCCTCGATTTAGCAAAGGGTGTGTCGCTTGGTGTCTGAATCGATGGGTGGGGTTCGACGGCAGCGTTGGTTTTCACGACGGTAGTGGCATGTTTCGCTCTATAGCCATCGTCGCACTACATCAAGCATCACCCTGTGGTCGCCATCTTTTCCGATTCTGGTTTGTCCATTTCGATTGATTTTGATTTTGAGCCTTTTTTAGTTTTGATTTTGTGCTTGTGGTGGTAGCGGTGTTCGCAGCGGGCCGTCCGTAGATCTATGGCCACCGTGACTCCATGATCGTCGGGACTCCATGGTCGCAGTGACTACATGTTCGAATGAGTTTCTCTGTTCTTGTTCGATTGAGTGGTGGATTAAAAGGTTGTGATGATTGTGTTCAAATCTGAGCCTATTTTTGCTCCAATTTCGTTTTCAATTTTGCTCCATTTTAGGTTTAGATTTTGCCTTTTTTTGTGCTGCAACTTTGGGTTTGGATTTTACTAGTTTCGGTTTCAATTTTGCTTATGTTCGTGCTGTAATTTTTGGATTTTGCTTTGTTTTTGGGTTTGGCCTTTGCTTGATTGTGGGATTGGATTTTGTGGCTCGCTGGAAATGGCGGGTCGTCAAAAATGAATTGTTTCACCCTCGATTTTGGCCTGGGTGTGTCGCTTGGTGTTGGCCGCTCCAAATCGATTTGCTACCGAAATGGACAATCATGGAACTATGAAAATGACCTCTGAAATTTCATTAATTAATCATCAAGAAAGTAATTAATTAATCTTTGATTGATTAATTAGCTAAATTAATTAATCCATAATTTTGCTTAATTATCATTCCAACATTTATTAATCCTCATATTAGCTTAGCTTAAATTAATAACAGTAGTAATTAAATAATTCATTACACATTATTACTTTATTAATTTATTTAGTTAATCTTGTTACTAATTAATAAATCAATAATTTAGTTTAGTAAGTTAAGAACTAAATAATTATTCATTATTAAAATTTAATATATATTTATACTTTAAAAAGGGTAAAAGGATCATTTTACACTTATTTATAATATAATTTGACAACTAAACACATCATTTATTTTTATCTTGAATTTAAGATAAAATTACATTGTGTAGTTAAAATAATTAGCACATTATATTGTATAAGCAATTGAGCGATGCATTTTTTTGATAAAATGGAGCGTTGCATTTACATTATATAAAAAAATGACAAATAGAATACATCATATTGTTTGACATCAAATTTATACTGTTATGGTCAATTATAAATAGGTCTTTGTTTGGATATATATAAGTATATACATAGTAACATAGTGTATATATATGTTTATATAATATATCTATTTTTTTAAAAATGGCATAGATGTTGCCTCTTTCATCATCTTCGTAACTTTTGGCTTGTTAACTCCATTTTTTAATTTCAAAATTGTATTGAAAATAATTCAAAAAATATATTACGTGAGTTACTGAAAATTAAAAAAAAAAAATCATTCACATTTTGTCCTACGTTTATTTACTTTTTATAATAAGCCGTATTTAAAATATTTGCTACAGTGGGCAATTATAACTATAACTAGCAAAAAACATACCATATATACATACACAATACAAGTAAAATTTAGATGAGTTGTTATATTAACATGGATAATAAAATGTTTCTGTTTACAAAATAACTCTATTATGTAAAAACCTTGGTATAGATTAATATTGCATCTTTCACCGTTTTCATTATATTAGGTGTTTTACATCCATGTTTTGACTTCATAATTGATTCAAAATAATTTCAAAATAAAATTATTTGAATAACACAACAATTTAAAAAATAAAATATTTACATTTCCTCTCAATTTATTTATTAAAAGAAAATACATGTAGAAATATATAAATATATGTCCTCTCAATTTCATTTATTAATACATGTAATAATTTACATTTTGAAAGAAATAACAGACATCAATAAAAATAATATAAAAATAAAATTGTGCCAAAAGACAAACATAAAATATAATTGACATTTTGTTTTTGAAAACCTATTTTTTACGTTTTGAATGGACTTTATACAAACATACAAAACTAAATTAAAGTTTTAATTGAATTAATTAATTGAAGTTTGACTATATTAATTACATGTTTATTTCATCACTGGAAACTTAATAACATTTATATCAATTTACTAGAATAGAATTTAAAATAAATTTTAAAATTTATTTTTTGGATAGGGTAGTTTAGGTGATACACATTTTAATTGGGGATAACATTACTATATCAACTCCACTGGTCCCGATCAATTTGATCCATTTGGATTTTCCCAATCTTTAAATCAAAATTTTATTCATCCTAATAGACTCCAAAGATGACTAATTAACTAACCAAGGAGTTTTTAAGATTACAAGGAGTTTTATGGATTTGGCAATTACTTCTTGTCTTGGTGAAATTTAACAGAAAAAATTATGTCTGAATATTTGAAATTTTCTCAGCCAAAGAAGCTCACAATACATGTAATTGGAAAACTAATATACATGATTCACATAAAAAAGGAAAAAGGCAAAAAAAAAAAAAAAAAACGGCTCCCACAATTTTCATTGCATAGAAATATTACAATTGTAAAAACCGCAGCAGCCACTTTCCATTCTAAAATTCTAATACCATCAAATTCCGCAAGAAAAATACTATACAAAATTCCTTCCCCCCCCCCCCCCCTTCCTCCTTGATTGATTAGTGGTAGCTTTGAACCAAAATCTTGGCTTGAGCACCACCTTGAATGTACACAAAAGTGCATTCAGAATTAGGCTCTAGTGTTTTAATCCATTGAGGAAGCTCATAAGTATTCTTTGCCTGTGTTGGAGTCAGCCCCCAGAGTGATCCTGTTAGCCCCTCAAACTGCAGCTTCAGCTCTCCAATAGGCTTCTGTGAGATGTTCTTCATCACCACCTTGTGACGGTAATATTTCTCCCCCCCAACGGTCCACGAGTTCGTTATGGAGTGAAGAAACTCAACTGGGAGAGCTGCAAGAGATGATGGTGTACTTCTATTAGGCTCATATATATAACAAATATGGAATCTTGTGATAGTTAATGGTTGTTACTTTACCTGCTTTGGAGTGGGGAACTGGTGCATAGTGTTGAGATGGAACTGCAAGAATTCAATCATGAGAAACCTAAATATGTGACATACGATAAATGTAAGTGAATTTCAATAATCTGAGAGACATGATTATAGACCTTGTGATTTGTGGTAAGGACTGGAAGGCCTAGGCTGTCCATGACCTAAATAAGAAGGCAACAAAAACATAAAATCAAACATCAGTAAATCTAGAATAAATGCAACAAGAATAATCCAAAAAGCGCAGTTTTGAACTTTGATGTAGTTTACCTGAAGACAGTGTGTGTAATCTTGTGAAAACTCCAACAAGAGGTGCAGTTCCAGACAATGTAGGCTCAGTTTGCTCATAAACAGATCTGTCGTCCGTGAACTCATCGTTGGCATTAGGGCCTCCAACAAGGGCTCCGTGGATGACATTAGGGTTGGCCTCCTGGCGTTTGTACCAAGTCTCGAAACCCTCAACACATCCAACAGCAGAGTGAAGGAGAGTAACAGGGGCGATGGAGGCTCCCCTGTGGTGGACATGGAGTGGATAGCTCTGGCCATAGCCCACCAAGTAGCTCAAGGACTTAGGATTCTTGCCAAGAATGTAGTCCGCCTGCATTTGCAACGAACACGTCTTAGAAAAGGAGACAACAACCAATGCAAGAAAACAGGGAAATGGCAAAAACATTACTTGTGATTTGGCAAAGTTAAGGATTTGTTGAGGCTGGATTAGGCCATCTGGGCATTGCACAGATTTCTTGGCCTTGGTGAGATAATCGGAGTAGATGGTGAGGAGGAAAGAAGCAGAGGCAGGGTACTGCAAGTTGTTCCACTCACGTACATAGATAAGGCCACCTAATTATCAACAATAGCCAAATTTTTAGACACTAAATGCAGCAATTCATGAAAATAGATTACATATTTAGAAGAATGTTGAAGTAGGTGTGCTAACCAGGAGTCATCTTTACATTGTATCCATCATTCTTCTGCACGCAAGCGCAGGTGAAGTAGTCAGCTTTCGCCTGATACTGCTGCAGTGTGGAGGCGTACTTTCCAGCACGTCCTTCCAGGAGCACCTGCAGGTAGATAACGGTTTGCATTTTGGTTGGATTAGTACATTGTTTGTGTATGAATGTTGTCTGTTTGATAATCATAGAATTTTGATCAAGATTTGTGGTTACTTTAGTGAGAAGGATTTGAAGTCCGGCGTATTTGTTGTCCCAAGAGAATTCTTTGACGGCCCAACCGGTTCCACCGAAGGCGGCGCAGTTGTCAACAGCATATTTCAAGTAATATTCATCGTTTGTTGCTCTGTGTAGCCATGTTGCACCCCATAACAGTTCATCCTAAGAGAAAACATGTGACATAAATTATCAAGGATGTGATGAATATTATGAGAAAATAAATGAATTATATAGTATGTGGTGGAAGGGATGTGAAAGAAGGGGAAAATAAACTTACATAATAACCAGATGATATATAGAATTGCTTGGAGTTTGAAATTGAATCAGTAAACAAGCCTCTGAATCTGTCTGCAAATGAGAAAATCTAGAACAAAAAAAGAGAAAAGAAACTCACATGTCAATTATTGTATATTGAAAGTAATTTATATATTATTAGATTTTAGTGTAGAAATTGAACGCTAACCTGTTTTGCATGTACTAAAAGAAGACTAGAATATGCAGAATCAAAAGGCTTGAAAGCTAGAGAGGCGGCAGCCAAGGCAGCGGCAGTTTCTCCGGCGAGGTCTGACCCCGGATGCTCAGCGTCCAGCTTGTACGCCGTCCGGGACGTCGTCATGTCCTCCGCCCGTTGCCAGCAATAGTGATCCGACACTCCATCTCCGACCTAAACACAAAATTAACCATTGATAATCAATAGAGGCGACATGCAACTTGCTAGACAAGACACAATTAGTGTTACCATCAAAACATGTAGTTGTGCCAATAACGTTGACTAGACAACATGTCATAAAAATTGTTGACCTACTAATAGTATGTATTTCTTGAATGATATACCTGCCCCCATAGCACATTCTGTTGAGGATGGCATTTGATGAAATAATCAGTGCCCCATTTGATTGCCTCTAAAATGTGTCCCATTTGATTTAATTTCATGAAATCTTCCTTAAAATCGACAGCTGCCCATGACAACATTGTCACGCTAAACGCCATTGGTAGACCAAATTTTACGTGGTCTCCGGCATCATAGTATCCTCCCACCAAATTCACCTGCTCATGCAGAAAAATAATAATTAGTATTGTATGGAAACATATAACTGAACATCATATAAACCTATGATATGTAGGTAAATATTTGGTTTCGGACTTACCCCTTGAGAATATCCGTCGCCAAGGCCCGAATTACCTCGCCACTGTACGCGTTGGGTTGAAGGTAATTTACCGGATCTTTGTGCCTCCAAGAACAACAAGGTCTTATCGAGGGCGACCCCGTAGTCGAACGTCTCGACTGCAGCGGCCCCGATAGCAACTAGGCCGAGTAAGAGGACTAAAATGGCGTGTGAAGGTTTTGTGGTTACCATTTCTTGGTTTTGGCTTTAGGAAATGTACTTGGAAGATATGAATTAATGTTTTTGTATGTCACGTGTATATATATATATTTTAGAGGGAAGGTAGGTACAAAGACAATAGATGTTTAGTGTGGAATAGGAATGAGTGGGAGGAGAGCAAAGGGTGATAGCCTCCACGTTCTTGAAAATGAGAAATAATGAAGTGGAAACGATGCAAAGATTGAGCTTCCCACGTTGGGTTTGACGTTTTTATATGTTAATAATTCAATGAATCGTTTCTGTTGAATGATTATGGGGCGACAAACGAGTAGAGTATGGGCCGTTTTGGATAAGAAAATAATTAGATATCATTTTATGGGTATAATATAAGCTAGGTTGGTGACTTGGTGTACTCTAAACGAACAAGATGATGATTGATGCAAATAATATTTAATTTCGATTCTCGTGTTTATTAATTAACGAAAATAAATTAATCCGCTCATATTTGTTACTGCTATATGCTTCCGCATCGTATGCTTCAATAAACAATAATGATCATCATTCTGATATGTATTCAAAATAGAAACTTCTATCTCTCTGACTTTGAAGAAAATCACACTGTACGTATTAATTAAATAGAGCTCTCTGATTAATAATTAACGTCTCCATTTTCTCCGGCACATAAAACTCAATTGAGTTCCTTGACCAATTTTTTTATATGAGATAGAAAAGGTAATAATAAGTCAATAATCAATTAGGGCATTTCGTATGCCCCATAAAAATGTTTCAGAAAAAGAGAACCCCTCATAAAAAGGACTATATTAGTTTTATGTGCAACTACCAATCAATGCAAAAAATTAAGTGCAAGATGAGAAAAGAAAAAAAAAAGAAGAAGACATTTTTAAGTAAATCTTTTATTACTTACGGTGTCTTACTTTTAGTATTATACTTCATTATTAAATATAATATAGCTACTATAATATTATCAATAAACACCTAATAAGTATGTAATGGATAAAAAGATTAAAAACCAAATGCCCATAATTTTAGATTGCCGACTACATATATATTTGTTGCGTTATAAAATAAAAACCATAACATCAACTCTTTTTTTATGCCTTCAAGGACATGTAAGTGATGAAATAGCACATTCAATTTCAATCCTCATTGTCCCTCTTCCTAACTCCAAAAGAATATATATATAATATAAATTAAGACACTACACTGCACACATATGGAATCACTACATCACATAAAATAAAAAATACTACACCGCATGTAGACAGACCACTATCACCACATAAGATAGAAAAATACCAACACACAAACGAGATTGAATAAGTTCGAATAATTTTGTTAAAATCTATAAATATGTCGCGGTGCCTTTTTTCTCTTGTTGAACACTTAGAGAACATCTTATGAGGTGCATGATTCGCCTCAATAATAATAACACTTCATTGTATTGAGTGTGTCGTCTAGCTATAACATTTTGTTTTTACTTTTCCTAAAAAAACGTAATGACGATTTCAAAATAATTATATGCTCATTCCGCGGAATAAATCATGGGACCAAACTATTCCAACGATCCTAATTTCATGTTATATCATTGAATAAAGTTTGCCAAGTAATGCAACCACCATATCAACCAAATTAACTTTGTAACACTATAAAAATTGTCCAACCCAAAACAAGCCTCCTCAAATTTCATTAAGCAAATTTTCATCATTTCTCTTCATTTTTACACAATTCATGCACATATATTTGAATCAAGTCACTACATTCCTCCCCACTTAGAATTTCTTGCCAACTTGAGTGAAGTCAGAAAGGGAAGCCATGGAAAAGGAGTGAATGAATTGAAGAAGCATCTCGCCTATCTTGGATATATGAATTATCATATTAATTCCAACAATCATCAACATAAAAATGAAAATATTTTTGATGATTCTTTATAACTTGGCCTCAAAAAATACCAAAAAAATTCTACTATGTAAACATCACAGGAGTACTAGATGCTAACACCATATCACATATGCAAGAACCATGATGTGGAATGCCGGATTTGTACAACCCAAATAAAAGTGTCGTCCCATATAACGTGATATCGTTTTATTCTTTTTTTCCAGGTCACCCAAAATGGCGCAAAAAAAACGCTCAGATATGCTTTCGGTAAAAACATGGAAGAGGAGGAAAAACCTCCGTTGGAGCGAGCAATAAAACAATGGGCTTCTTCAATATCTCTCAAGTTTATTCGTGACAGTGATTTCAATCAAGCTGATATTCGCATAAGTTTCATGCCCAAGTACCACGGCGACAGGCACCCGTTTATTGGCCCTGACTCGGGTTTGGCCCACACATTTGCACCACCCGATGGGAGGATTCACTTTGATGCATCCCAAAATTGGTCTAGAAAGGTAGAAAAGGGAGCATATGATATTCAAACCGTTGGACTACATGAGCTGGGACATGCACTAGGGCTTGGCCACAGCAGAATTAAGAAGGCTGTCATGTATCCTATAATTAATCTAGGGGAAAGAAAAGGGCTGCATGAAGATGATATTAAAGGAATTAAGGCTTTATATAAACTATGAGCATTTTGTTTGTACTCAAATGTTAAATGCAATATGTTTCATTTAATCATGTTTCCAATGCATTAGATATCAGATGCTGATCAATCAACATGCTTATGAGATATGACCCCTCTCTCACTCTCTCTCACTCTCTCTCAATGGAAGACAACTATTAAACGATCGTTGGAATAGAATAGAAAGTTGTAATCAAACTTACATATCATTAACACTACATCACCGCACTAATGGTAGAATTTATTTAATGATCACTGTAAGGGAATATTTAGGAATGAAACTTGCACAAATAACAAGGGTCAAATTTGTATTGCATGGTAGCCTCATAAACCAAACCAGATGCTCTCTTTTATTTGATAATTTTTCATACAAAAATGAAGAGAAACAACTAGACTCAAGCATGCGTCAAACCATGGAAATATACAAACACAAATATGAAACCAAAAATAAAAGCACTCATTAAAATTGATTGAAACCAGGAAAAGAGAAATGCCTCACGTGTATTAAATTGAACATTCGTGACTGTCAGCCCCTCAGTTTCCACCATTTCCATGAAACTCTCCAGATTATAATTAGGCACATCAACTTTGATTTGAAGGTCATCATTCTCCTGGCACTCGAGCTGGTCCTCTTTTATTTTCACAGCTGAAATCACGGCAGAGTTACTACACTAACGCGCATGAATAAGTCTTGAGTGTTGGCGTTTCACCGATACCCCATGGGATCTCTTCCAAATTTGACACAAAATAAAAAAACAAGAACAAGCTTCTCAAGATTTGGGAAATGAGAAGAGTCTGCATTCCAACAAACCAGATCACAATATTGAATGACAAAGTAAAAATTTAGCTTGAGAACTTCGAGCTGGGGCAACGAACCAATCATAGTCAAATTATTCCAATGAAGTTGGCAATCTTTTAAGGACAACTTGTTAGCGAATTGGGAAGTCTGAGTATCTTATTCAGCTTAGTACTTGCGGATGCCCACTTCACTTCGACTATCAGCTTGAGTGATTCAAGTTATGCAAGTGACTGAAATAGCACAAACATTCAATCAAACTAACATCGTACGCTTGCAACTGATGATCATAAAGTAGATGCAATATCTTGGTGTTGGGAATGATGTTGCACATCTCTTCACTCAACCTGAAACTCACTGCATTCTTAAGTGTCTGAAAATTTTCCAAGATGAACAAGTCATCACCGCTCAAAGAAGGATGAGAAAGATAAATGTCATGACACTTGATATGCCTAATTTGTCTCATCTTCCAAATTTCAATTGGTTCAACAACTCCCGAAAGCAGCAATGATTTCTGGAAGACTAAAGTATGCAGATTACATAACAAGGACACTGAACTGGAAGCTCCTGCACATCTTTGGGGTGCCAAAAAGCAAGGTAGCGCAAGTTGACACACCCGAATGATTCTTCAACCGACATGTGACTGTTTACAACCAAAACTCTCAGCAATCTATGTTCGTCCAACTCCTGCCTGCTTTCCAACTTCATCTACCATGACAGAGCGTGCAAGTGGAGCCCTTTCTTCCACGAGGATATTACATATGAGGCGACGTTCTGTGCCTCGAGTAAGGCCCCGAAGCACATGAAAAAACTCTTGTTTCTCAGATACTTTTAAGCATAGGTCTTTTAAAAGATCATGAATTTTAAAATATTTCATCTTCCCGTTTTTACTTTGTATACCAACTGAAATCAGATTTCTATCAATAAGATCATTTAAGTAATCCTCTGCAATCTCCTCTAAAACTCGACCTCCATTTGATTTCGAGAATCCCTCAGCAACCCAAAGTTCAATAATTTCCGAGACATGGATCCTCCGAGATATACTACTTTTAAGAACTCCAGTATGAAGAAAACGAGGTTTAAGATGAGGGGGCAAGTGGTTATAACTTGAAAACAATACATCCCGCTTTCTTGTTTCTCTTTTGAATTGGAAATTGAGTATATGTTTTTGGCAACATTCTTCCAATGTTCTACGGTCCTAGGTGAATGTAGAAAACTTCCCCCAATCACAACCATGGATAATGGTAGTCCTTTGCATAATTTTACAATCTCCTTGCCAACTTTCTCTCGTTCAGTGGGGGCAATCTTGATGGCCTAATGCCTTTACACAAAACAATTTCCAACTCTTATCCTCATCTAGAAGCTTTATCATAAAGCGTGAACAGCCACAAACACTAGCTACATCTGACAACCTAGTAGTTAGAATAACTCGACTTCTATTTCCATCATCGGGAAAGTAACGCCTCCTTTATCCCAAGCTTCAACACTCCATAAGTCATCTAATATAATCAAATATCTTCTAGAATTTGTTCGAGAATTTCTTGCACATTATAGTGTTGAGATATGGTAGCCCAAGCATGAAAATAAAAGTGTTCTATGATGAGCTGATTTGCATAGATATTTTTGGCAAGAGTAGTCTTACCTATGCCGCCCATTCCAAAGATTGAGATGATCTGCAGATTGGGCTGGTCTCCGGTGAGCTGGTGCAGAAGCTGATTCAACTCATCATCAAATCCTACCGTACCACTCTCTCCGGTCTTCATAAGAGGCCTTGAATGTGTGGGTTGCTCCTCTCACTTTCTCCTTCAACTCATTAGCCTTTTCGGTTATAGCATCCATGTCTTCAATTATCTGTTGCAGATAGTGCGAGCAGCTCAGGTTTGTTTTGTTGGATTCAACCACATGAGTTGCTAACTCAGATCTTCTCTCCCAATCTCGAATCTTCTTCTTCGGATTTGCCATTTTTTCAGTTCATAGAGCGAGAAACTGAAACTTGTTTCCCCATCATCAGCTGATCGACCAAGATTTTGATTGACGACGTATGGTTCAATCATATCTTCAGCCGTATGAGCTGCAGATGCTACGTGGCGTTCCAGATCTTCTGCTTCTTCGCTACCTCCACCATAATTATACCCTCCATGAAATCGAGCAACAAACCAGCCTTTTCCTGAAGGGATTGGATCTGATTCTTATTGAAAGAAGTGAAAAGGCGAGGATGGTTCAGAATCTGATCAATGTTATTCAAAAGAGAGACCAGAGCTGCATAAGCTGCCATCTCAAATCCTTGGGTTAAACAACAGATTGTTATGAAAGTAGTGCTGTTTCAAACGAAAGAGGTTGGTTGAGAGCAACTATCTGTTAACAAAGAAAGTTGAATGAATATAAATGAAGGCTCTGCTAAATTATCCCCAAGACTTAGACATTGTCTGCTACAGAATTAAGGGAATTGTTTTTTTCAAAATCTTTTGAACAGAGCTCCAGGCTGTGCTCCAGAATGTATGAATAAAATGATTTCAGCACGATCTAATTATTAATGGGATCTGACCAGTTCAACCGTATATATGGAGACTATTGAGTATGAAATAGAACGAAACTAAATAGGGGAAAGAAAATTCTCTGAAGTCAAATCGTTTACTCTACATTTTTCATTGAAGTCTCTAATTGATTATAATTGGGTGTGAGCACCTCTGTTTCCACACTTGTCTTGATACTCTCCAGATTTGAGCACTGAATCTGGACTTGAATTTGAAGGGTACCATTCTCCTGATTCTCTAGCTGATCTTCCTTTATTCTCATGCTGAAATTGCAACAGACTCTCTGCAGCAATCCACACGAATGAGTCCAAGTGTTGGTATTTCCCCAATATCCAGTGGGATCTCTTTCTAGTGTTTCAATTCTATGAGAAGAAGCTTCTCCAGTTTTGGAAAATGGGAGCTGTCTGCATCCCAACAAAATAGTCCACAATTTTCAATCTTCAAGAATTTGAGGTTAAGAGACTGCACATTAACAGGACTGCACTCTTCCCCCCTCCGTGACAGTCATATTCTAGGTTGAGAACTTGGAGTTGGGGCAAAGAACCAACCATTGTCAGATCATTCCAATGAAATTGGCAAGAACTCAAGGACAAATTGTTTAGCGAAGTGGAGAAAGCTAGTTTCTTACTCATCTCAGTATCTGGAAATAGTCATCTACTTCCTTTGATCTTCATCTTGAGTGATTCAAATTTATGCAAACGATCAAGATTGCAAAGGCACTCAGTCAAACTATCATCATATCCTTGCAAGTCACGACTGATAAGCAGATGCAATTTCTTGATGTTGGGAATGATGTTACACACCTCCTCACACAATCTGAGATTCATTTGCGTTGTAAGTGTCCGCAAATTCTCCAAGATCAGTATGTCATCATGTCCGTTGATTGGAGGAGGGTCGGGAAGATAGATGTGTTTGCACTCCACATGTCTAAGTTGTCGCATCTTCCAAATTTCAGAAGGTGCAACGGTTATTGGAGAATGCAAATCTCCTCTTGTGACTCACTTTAACGATTAAAGTTTGCAGATTCCATACAAGGGGTAGTGAAGAAGGAAGCTTCGAGAGGTGGAGACGGTACGATTGGTTGTGAGCAAGGTAGCGCAAGTTAACATTCTCATTTAGCACTGCTAGAGACTCATAATAAGCTTCATTCAAAACTCTAAGCAATCTGTAGTTAACAAGCTGCGGAAGAAATGTGCTTCTCATGATAGAGCATGCAAGTGAGGAGGGCGATCAGAAATGAGGCGACGCTCTGTACCTTGTATTTTGCCGCCTATTGTGACATGGAAGAATTCTTGTTGCTCAGCTACTTTTACGCATAGGTCTCTCAAATGATCATGAACGCCACAAGATCATATTTTCCCATTACAACTAAAATTAGATTTCTATCAATCGGATCCTTCAAGTAACCCTCTGCAATCTCTTCCAAGACTTGGGTGCCATTTGGTTTTATAAGTCCCTCAGCAACCCAAAGTTTAGTGATATTTGAGACACGAATCTCAAGATCCTCCTCAAAAACTCCCATGTAATGAGAACATGGCTTTAGATGATTATAGCTTAAAGATAATATATCCAAGCTCTCTTGTTTCTCTTTTGAATGATTTTATATTTCTAACAACGTTTTTCCAAAAGTTTACCAATCTGGTGACTTTGGAAGAAGCCCTCCTATCAAAACAATCGACAAGGCTAATCCTTCGCACAGTCTAACCATCTCTTTTCCAACATCTTCATCTTAAAGCATAAAGCTCCACAAACACTAGCTACATCCGACACCCCAGTAGTGAGAATAACACGACTTCTACTTCCATTATCGGGAAAGAAACACCTTACTTTATCCCAAGCTTCAACACTTCATAAGTCATCTAATATAATCAAATATCTTCTACCTGACAAAATTTTATGCAACTCTTCTCCTAATTCATCTAGGGTTCTAACAGAGGATTTTCCTTCGCCGGAGAGAAGTGGTAAAAGGATTTCTTGTACGTTATATTGTTGAGATATGGTAGCCAAAGCACGAATATGCAAGTGTTCGATAATGAGTGGATTTGCATAAACATTTTTGGAAAGAGTAGTATTACCCATACCGCCCAATCCATCCCAACAATTGAGATGATGTGGCGACTGGATCGTTGATTAGTGAGTTCATCCATAAGCTGAAGCAACTCATCATCAAGTCCAATCATAGCAGTTTCTCCGGTCTCCGTTATAGGTGTTGAATGCGTGGGCTGCTCCTCCTCTTTGAACGCGTGTTTCTCCTTAACCTCCGCTGCCTTGTCCACGACAGCATCCATGTCGTCAAGTATCTGTTGCAGATGGACCAATTATATGGTTCCATCATGAAATTGATCACCGATGTGAGATTCAATGACATCTTCAGCCGCGTGAGCTGCAGTCTGCAGACGCGATTTGCCTCTCCAGATCTGCTGC
>JAYDZE010087270.1:0-22263 GCA_034509125.1 Monilaria moniliformis
ATTAGAATTATCTGCAGTAAAGAATCATTAATCCGTTGCTTTTGCCAAAATTACATTTGTACCCTTTTCAATTTTTTAATATATTTCCATGTGACAGGTGGCATATAAATCAAGCGTTAGATCTAAAAAATGGATGCTCGAGATTAGTTCTTAGTTATGCAATAAGAAATAGTTCGGATATTATATATAGGGGTATGTTAAAATGAGAACACCCCTTAGATGCATAACTAAGAACTAATATACACCATGAGATTTTGAATTAGACGGACTAGATTATAGGAAAAAATGTATCATTATTGCATGACATAAATACCATTAAAGGGCATAATTGTATTAAAAAATCCCACAATTTAAGGAAAAATTCGAAAATTGTGGGATTAAACAATTTCATGTATCTAAAAAAAATCCCACGAATCATTATCAGCAGATGAAGTTATCATTAATTATAGACGAATGTATCATAATCATTATTAACCATATCATTATGCGTGGATAGGGATCACCATAACTCACGATTTTTTTCCATAAAAATCGTAATCCATAATCAATAAATCTCATTCCATATATTTCGATTTTTGTATAACCAAAAATTACATCACAATTATGGGATTGAACAATCCCACGTATTTACAATAAAATCCCACGACTAATTATCTGCAAAGGAAGTTTTCATTAATATGTGTAGAATTATATCATTAACTTAACTTATAGATATAATTTTCATTAATATTTAAGAAAAAATCATTAATCATAGAATAAAGTATTATTATCAGAATAAGAATGTATCATTATCAGTATAAGAATATATCATTATGAGAAGAAGAATGTATCATAATCAGATGAATAAGGTATCATTATCATACGAAAAAATGTATCATTAATTGTAGAAAATATATCATTATCACAATAATATAGTATCAGTATCAGCAGAAGTAGTTGTCATTAATCATAGATGAATTTATCATTAATCATCATTAACCATATCAAATGTTATGAATCATGGATTACGAAAATTGCATGAAAAAATCAAGACTAAATCTCGTCCTTATAATTTGGAATTTACCATAACTTAAAGATTTGTCATTAATTACCATTTTCCTATTTAATCGCATATCACCATGCACAATTAAAAGTATAAACACATCATTATCACAATAAAATATTATCATTATCGGCAGAGATTGTTGTAATTAATCGTAGATGACTTTATCATTACATTTACCATATTAACAAATATTGTGGCAGTTGCTATATTAAAAAATATAAATCTATTAATTACAACCAATTACCAAAAATATATAACTTGATATAACCGATTGTGTGTAAATTACCATAATGTCATTTTGTTTATGTATGTTTATTTTCTAGATGACATGTGGCGTCAAAATCTAGCATTAGATTTAAAAAATGGATGTTATGATTAGTTCTTAATTGTGTAATAACAAATGGTTCGCATATAATTACATCTATATATATATATATAAATGTGCGAATAGTGATTTATAGCTAGTTTTGGTAATGAAACATGTTTTTCAGTTAAAACTAGGTTAGATATTGCAACCCAAAAATATATCAATATTACAATTGGGAAAAAATTATGAAATTTGAGTTTAGGGTTTAGGATTTGTGATAATTAGGGTAATACAACAACGATAGATAAAATTTACCATAATAGAGGTGAAGTGTATAATATTAATATATGATCCAATAAACTAAAAGTTTGTTCCATCGATTACATTACGTGGTGAACTTGCTTGTGTTATTTTTCATCCAAACAATCACCTTTATAAATCAAATCTAATAGATCGAAACACTCTTAGTAAATGTGCAGGTAGGTGCTTCTGAAAGACAAACGTAAGAAGATTAATTCTTGAAGACATTGTTTATTGTACTGATCTGGGATTCATTTCTGTGGACTTTATGCATTAACTCGGATATTTAAGTCTTATTAACTTTGTTATTTTAATAAATAATAGAAATATTTAATATTACTAATTATATTTGGCTAGGCAACCCATATGAGTAGTCAATAAGCTTAACATAGATAGAAGGAATCGATGGAAATTGAAATTCATACAAGTCGATTTCTCCACTAAGTAGGCCCATGTAAATGGACAATATAAGTTATAGTTGTGTCTACTTTTGATATGAAATTTAAATCATGTGCTCTTACATACATTCAGATCCCCTGTTCTATTTTTCAGTGACCTGTCTATGTTCTACTTTCAATTATTTTATTTAGTTTCTTTTTCTTTCTTTTTTCTTCTTCAATTTTATAATTGTTAACTAGGATCTATAATACCCAATTAAGGCACATAATTATGTTCTAGCAAACAAGTTCAACTTTTTCAGCTTAAAGTTTTAGAAATAAATGTTTATTTCAATCTATTATATTATAATTATTTTTATTTTTGTAATAAATAAAATTAAAATAATGAATTTAACACTAAAACACGGTTGGACACAAAACTGTTGGACGAAGTATCCGAACCCATTACATAGTTACGCATGCCCGAAAAATTAGAATGAGTTTGGTAGCTATATTTTGGGCAATTAAAGATAATAAATCTTGGCTAAACAATATTTTTTAGATGTTTGGTATCTTAGATTGTAAAAAAGAAAGTCTGTGTTAATTTATCCGGGCCATCTCACTCCGCATGTTTTTTTACTGTAGAATAAATGTTTGTTAAGATTTCTTAACTCATGTCCCCCCTATGTTTAGCCAAGATAAATTAGATAAAATTTTGCGTGCCGAAAATCTCCCCCTCTTCTTGTTACCATACACTGAGCTTCAATGATGGCCGTCATTCTCGCCTGCAAATTTTTTTCCCAAAGAATGCATCGATTTGTTTGCATTTTTGGCTCGAAATTTGCTTTGGTTTTGTTGCTTTGATTTGTTCTTCATTTCGATCCATTTCTGGGTTTGTTTTGGTTCAAATTATGCTTTGATTTTGGTTGCTTCGATTCAAGTTGTCAAAGGCGGCGAAGAAATTGTCCAGCTTTGGCGGCGGGTGTTGCCTGGAAAAATTGTGGGTTTTGAAGGGAGATTACAGAATTTATGAAACGTTCAAATATTTCAGAAAAACGTCCATAAAAGCTAAGAAAAAGATGTATAGAGATGGTGTGTACCATTAATGGTGTAGAAGTTAACTCCGAAGGAATTATAATGGTGGGAATCGTTAAACTAAGATGAAGAAGAAGAAGAAGGGGAGTTCAACATTCCCATTGAATAGAGAGAGAAAAAGAGCCAGTTATCGGGCACCATGATTAATTAATATTAATATTAAATAATTACTAATATTGTTAGCTTCATAAGTAATAGTAGTTAATTATTGAATTAACATTAATCATTTACCATTAACAAATACTAATCATTAAATTAATAGATATTCAGTAATTAAAATGAATCATCATTCATTAATTAATATTATTTATTCAATAAATTAACCCCTCTCGTTAGATAAGATTGATATTTTGCCAGTTTATTAATTTATTTAGCTAATCATTATTATTAATTAACAAATTAGGAATTTAATATAATAAATTAATATTCAAATTATTATTAATTGTTAAAATCAAATAAATATATTCATATTTCAGAATGTCATTTTACATCTTAACTATAATATAATCTAAATAACCAAACACTATATTTATATTTATCTTGATTGTTATCTTATTTACCAAACAACAATAAATTATTATCTTGATGTTACAGTTGATTTTTATCTTAAATTTTATCATGGTTTAACTATTTTTTCATATCTCATTTAGACTGCCAAACTCATCCTTAAACTTTATTGGTGCATTTCAGAATAACTAAGAAGTAAGAATTAATTAACCCTTATCCTTTTGCAATTTACTGCAGTTCCACTTAATGATCGAGGAAACAGCACCACTTATGATAATAGGTGCGACGACAAAAAAAATAATCTAAAATCTAATTTCCTCATATAATTAATTAATGCATGAACTTTGTCTATTAGAAAGAAGCCGAATGAATAACACATTACACCAAATCGTTACAAATGACAAACAAAAGATTAGAATGGTTCACTAATAACAACATAAATCGTTTGTGTTTTAAAATTGTGGGAAGTTCAAGAAAGAGCCCATAATGAAGCCATCAACATAACAAGGCTCATTTTTGCTCCCACATTGCTTCCTGAATTGGTCGATCCGTCTGCTCTAGGAACTGTCTTAGACCCTGCACCTGCACATGTCCATACAACTCTTCATTACTCTCTCTCTCTCTCTCACCCTAAAAAATAGAGCCTCTTCTAGTCAGGACTCAGGAGAAAGGAGAAGGTGTTCACCACTTGAGTAGAATTGTAAAATATTGGTTTACCTGATGGAGCATCTATCACTGATGGCGTGGTCGGAGTATCAAGCGTCTCGTCAGGAGATCCAGAAGGAGCATCAGCAGGTGCAGGCGCAGAAGTTGGTGATCCGTTCACAGCTATCAATTAAACAAGCAACATTTGTAAACATTCGGGAGCTATATAAATACATAAATTAAAGAAAGAAAAAAAAAAAAAAGGAGTTTTGGGTGGGCTTCAGCCAACCCAAAATAGACTCATGAGTCATGATGCGATTTATCTTACCATCACACCGGCTCAGTGGAGGCGTCTGCACCTTGCAGGCTCCGGGCAGAGCAAGCGCGATGGTCTGATTCACTGTGATACCCAAGCTGGAGCCCCCGCCTTTGAGCAAGGTGCACAGGCACTGCGGTTGTGAGCCCACCACGCTTGATAGGCTAGAGCAGCAGGATGATGACGGACTGGACGAGTTGCCAGACACGTAGTTTAGGCACGGGCTTAAGCTCATCAGCGCCATAGTGCACCCCGACTGCGCTGCGCCTCCCCTCAGAAGCGCCGCTACTACAACCGCCACCGCCAACATCACGCTCTTTGCATAACTCATTTTGTTTTGGAAATTTTGTTGGTCAAGTTGAAAAATACGACAAGATTTTCCTTTCTAGTTAGATTGAAAAGTTTTCTTTTGGTTGAGATTGGAAGTTTGATTGAGGATTAAATAAGGCGTTTTCAGACATAAGAGACAGAAATAGTTATATGTCTTGTTGGCCAACTCTCAGTTTCAAGTGATTAAGATTCGTTAAAACAAGTAAGGTTTCAGCTGAGGTGTGCTACCTAACGTTGATTTTAAATGTTAGTTAACAGTGGTTGAGCTCCCTCCAAAATTATTTCCCCCCAAATTCTATTAACCGTTTATAATTGAAAGCTTAATTGACAGATAATATTGCCCAAATTTTGATCTATTTAATATTATAATTTTGATACTATATTCTTAAACATAGCAATATTGCCATCATCTTTTATTTTATCGCAAAATTAACACATGTAAATTTTTCCGATCACCTAATATTGACATGACATGCCTCATTAATTGACGTGGACATGATATCCATGTCTCCGTCAAACGTGGATATTTGGCATGATACGGCAATCTTCCCACATTCAAAAAATTGAGGTGTTAATTTTGCAATAAATTAAAATGTATGATATTATATATTGTAACATTTTGATTAATTTTTTTTAAAAATTGTAAAATAAATCGGAATCACCTGTGTTATTTGGCAAGCGACAATTATTACATGTAAACATGAGGCGATGGTGTGTTGTGAGTGGTAAAGTTAGTATCATATTCAAAATTGATAGTATAATTTAACAGCTAGTATCATTATTGTTTATCCTATCACTCATAAAAGTATAAAATCCAAGTAATGAGAGATAAATTTTGTTTTAATGGAGAAAGGAAAAGAAAAGTAAGGGATTTTGGAGTAATTGATAACGAGAAAGTCGACAACCAAACCTACTAACATTTAAAATTCAACACATTTGATACGAATAGACTAACTAAATCAAATACATTAAACTCCATTTCCAGAAATTTGAGGGAACATCAATCTAGTATTTTCTCCAACATGTAATTTAATGGTATTCTTGGTTTCTGGTTTAATTATCTAGATGATTCAGTTTTCGATTAGAATTTAGGAATTTGGTCTATTATCGGTTATTACCAAGAATCCATCCGGTAAATTAATATAACCGATTATTAATTTTCGATATTAAAAATCATATTTATATATAAAAAGCATATTTTATTTAAGTTAAATCCCTAATTCAATTATAATTTCTATTTTCTCCTGCATTGTGTGTTTGTATGAGGACTGAGGCGAGAAGAGCTGAGATAACGGAGAGTGGGTGTTGAGGTAGCGACAATGGCGGCCTCGACTATTGCTGTCTCAGTCGTGAATCTGAAGCCATGACACTTCGCTGTTGGCCCCAGATCTAGAGAGGACGAGGCAGCGTCCGGTGGAGGTTGTGGTGTCGGACGGCGGCGGCGGCCTAGCTACTGTCGTGCGGTCGAGAGAGAGAAGCTGACGCTCTGGTAGTGCTTTGCCGTCGCGATCTCCGCCGGAGACAGGAGTAACGATAGTGGCTTGGAGCTGCTTGGCGGAAAAATCAAGAGCGGAGAGAGAGATAAATGGTAGAGAGTAAAGAGAGGGAGATGGTAGAGAGATAGAGTCGGAGGAGAAAGGCGAGGGTGATGAGGGTAGCGCGACAGCGGCGGCGGCTGGGAGGTGTCGAGGCGGCAGAGAGAGAAAGAGAGAGAGAGGGAAAGATTTAGAAGTGATAAATAGAAAGGCGGAGATTGCAGAGTGAGAGGGGTGTGTGTTCTGGCGTGTAGTGACGAGAGAGAGTAAATAGAGTGACAATAAAACAACTAATTATTTTTTTAAGTTATTCCGAATAACCAAATAACCAACCGATTTCATCCATTGGTTATTCGGTACCAAACCGGTTCGGCCCCCTTTTTAGGGTACCCACAACGCAGGTTTCGCAATTCGTCCTGCCGGCACGAGACCAATGCGGTACGCGTTGTGGGTGTATTCAAGGTACGGGACGCCGAGCTAGGGGGAAAAAGGGAGGGGTAGCTCGTCACGCGCCCCCGGCGGCAGCCAATCAAGGCGTGCGTTTCGTCCACTCGCACGCAGTGAGTGCGCGAAGACGCAATACCTATTTAATATTTTTAAATATTCAAAAATTCGAATTTTATATAAAAAAATTCCTATGAATCCGTTGGGTGCCTAATGGCTAATGTTATTTTTTTTTTTTTACACTTCTATAGATACCCAATTTCCCCACTTCAATTTCTATACAAATTTATCTATCATCTCTCTAGTTGTCTCTAATTTCATAGTCCTTATTATTCTTCTTCTTCTTCTCATAGCCTCCGGCAAAATGAATCCATACTACGTTGCCTCCGACTCTGATGATTCAGACGACGAGAATGCTAAGCAACTTATGTCGATGTTCAAGCGGCGACTGCAAGTTATTATTTGCAACCTCCTCACATGGATGCTCCCGAGGTACGATCGAGACGGTACGTGCACCAAGAACGAGAGGTTGCCAATGCTCGATTGATGGCGGATCACTTCTCCGACAAGCCACGGCGGGGAAGATGTTTTTCAACGTCGGTTCCGTATGCGCAGGGATTTATTTCTACGCATAGCAAATACATTGGCTGCGTGCGAAGAATACTTCCAGCAGCGGCCGGACGCGCTCGGATGGCTGGACCATTTGACGCATGTGAAGTATACGCCGGCAATCCGATAGCTGGCCATCGACGGATGTGCCGATATATTTGACAAGTACTTGCACGTCGTTGAGACCACAGGGCGTGAATGTTTGGCACGATTCTCCAAGGCCATTCACGATTTATTCGGCGTTGAATATCTTAGGGCGACCACAACTTTTGACTGCAAACAGTTACTTCGTCTTCACGAAGCATACCACGGCTTTCCCGACATGCTTGGCAGCATTGATTGCATGTACTGGCAGTGGAAAACTGAACAACGACATGGAAGGCCGAATACACCAGCGGCCACGAGGCTCTCATCCGACGATCGTGCTAGAAGCAGTTGCCGACCACCGCCTCTGGATTTGACATGCCTTTTTTGGTGTCCCAAGGTCTAACAATGACATCAACGTGCTCAACCACTCGGACGTCTTCAACGATGTATTGCATTGTAGGGCACCAACGGTCCAATTCACAGCCAATGGATGTCGGTACAACGTGGGCTACTATCTCGCGAATGATATCTATCCAAAGTGGCCGACATTCATGAAGACCTTCTTGTGTCCAACCGAGCCCAAAAAAGCTCGTTTCGTGCAGAAGCAGGAGGCCGCACATAAGGACGTCGAACGAGCTTTGAACGTTTTACAAGCACGGTTCGCGATCATCAAGGGTCCGACGCGTTCGTGGTTCAGGGAGATTCTTGCCAATATCATGTATGCTTGCAATAATGCACAACATGATTATCGAGGACGAATAAGCGAATGCCCCTAATTGGGCAAACGAGGATAATGCGGCTCTTCGACCACAAGCGATGCCCAAAATCAAGGTGCGCCGCAATCATTCGGAGAATACCAAATGCACCGTGAAACGTCGCATAATGCCGACAACCACCGTCGACTCTAATACGATTTAATAGAAGAAATTTGGGCGCGTTTTGGTCCCCTTGACGATTGATTAGCATTTTGATGATGTACTTTTCCCATTTCAATAATGTGTTTGCAGGATTTTTTATTATGTAATTTTCAATTTTTAATTATGTAAGTTTTTATTTTTTATTATTTGATTTTCAATATTTTAATGAAATTTTCATATTTTATTAAATCAGAAATTGAATTTGATTAGCATGTATAACAAAATATAAGAAATAAAAAATGAATAAAAAATTAAAAGATGAGACCTATGAATAGTGGAAGGGAAGGGATGTTTAACGAATAGGGATGTGGGTGTTGTCTCTTTGTTAAGAGACGTGGTAAAAAATATTGTGGGGTCCATGAATAGTGTAAGTGAATGGATGGTTAGGGGATGAGGTTGTGGATGACCTTTAATATAAGAATTGGTTCAAATTAAAACTCTTCTTATTGTGAGAATGAGAGAATGTGAGAATCGTTTCTAACTATTCGATTTCGAAGATCTACGGTAGATGTATTTTCTTAATGGATGAATGTAGCACCTGAGTTCGAAACTCATGAGAGCGATTTTTTTATAATGTAGTTAATTTCAAGTCGAATCTAATAACTTTATACATTCAGTGCAATGATGTCACCCTCTCATGATAAGAAAGTTCTTATTAGATATATAGATAAAATATAAAATAAACCTATAAAAATAATAAATAAATGAATATCAATCGAGCACTATTAAAGGCAACTATTATTAAAACCCTCAATATAAAATGATATCTAATATATATGCAACATTTTTTTACCTCTTTTTATATATTCTTTTGATATTCACGACATAAAATGAAATCTAATATATATGCAACATCTTTTTACCTCTTTTTATGTATTCTTTAGATATTCACAATCGTTTCTTAAACATACACACAATATATCAATCTAGAAGATATTTGTATGGAATGTAATTAATTACAGTTTGGTTGGAATTGAATTGAGGCATATCACTTTTAATTCAATAAGCAATCACAACAACCTAGCTATAAGCGATTTGGATGTTATAAATGCTGCAAACATGCACAACATATCTATATATACACTTGACTTATACCCAACAAAATCCAAGAACAATGGCAAAACCAAAGTCCTCGATAGCTATTTGTTTAATCATCTGCTCTACGCTTCTCCTTCTATCATCAGGTAATCCATTTTTTTAGTTGATAAATTACTAGGGTTTGATTATTTCATAAATTGGGTACATGATTTTTCTTTAAATCTTTGTAATAACTGAGCTTTTAATTATATTACAATAAGTTTTGTTCTATAATAAATATTATTAAAATAATAAATTTTAACGATGAATATGATTTTGACACATAAATATTGGGACAAATGATCCAAACAGGATGATTTGTTCTTTGTTTTCTTCAAATTTTCCTATATTTAGAGAAAATTTTGAAGGAAAAAGCGCACATTACAATTTAATAAACCAGAAATGGAAATTTGATTTCAGTTGATCGGTGAAGTTAATAATTACTAATCCTTTGATGGGTTGGCATTGGATCTTGTATCGAACTGGTCCTATGCTCAATTCTCACAATATTTGTATATACATGAAAATATTTAATCTAATTGATACATATGGCAATTATATTTGAATCTAAATCTAAATAATAAAATGAATGTGCAGTGAGTGGAAAGGAATGCAAGGAAGGGTATCCATGGGTGAAGGTAAACTGCGATAGGAGCAAAGTTGATGGGCCCTGTTGGGCTGAATGCCAGAAGCGACATGGCCCAGAAGCTAATGCCGAGTGCTTTAGCCCATCTCCTGCTTTTCCTTATTATGAAGCTTGTTTTTGCTTTTGGCAATGTTAATTAATTATTTTTATTTCTCACATTAATAAACTCCAAGTCTAAATTCGCTATATCACATTAATTACATTTTGATATTAGTTTATAACTGGATTAATATTTTTTAAGAAACAACTAAATACAAACAATCCTTCCCAGCCTTGTATTTTTATTCTCTACTGTTAGGTCACACAAACTATTCCATACGTGAAAGAAAAAAACATGTAAAGGATGCGACGGTTTTTATTAAAAATAAAATAAAAACCGAAATAAATAAAAGCAGATTTTGGATATTTCAACTCGACGACCAAATGAAGAAAATATGAAAATTATCCAAATCAAAATTATTGTATTCGGTTGCCAACGAGACTCAATTCAAACCTATTAACTACAGAAGAAAACGTCTCACCAACTACAGTGCACCTCGTCATCATAAATGAAAGTTCAAACCCAAATTTGGGCCTGGGCTAGGCCATTGATTTGAATATTGGCTGTGTTTCATTTATGGTGGTGTAGTGTCCGTCTGCGCGGAAACTAGTACTTACATGCAAATCAAAGGGGTTGGGCTACCCCTCCCTCCCTATTTGACATTTAAAAATGGAATTAAAATAAATAAATAATATCCTTCACATATAAAAAATAGGGGTGTATAAGATTTGAGCGATGTGGACGTTTACAATTCAGGATAGTAATATATACATTCCATCACAAAGATTTCTACACTCCTAGCCTTTTTAACTTCTTTATTTATTTCTTTTTTGAAAATTTTAGCTCTTTCTATGAGATGCAAATCAAGTTATCTCAAAACATAGACATAGTCAAGACTTTAGGATATTCAAGTTTCTAATACATCTTTTCAAATAATATGTTAGTCTATACTTTTTTATTTATTTAAGGCGTGTTTATTATTAAGGACTGGTGACAAATATAATTGCGTATTTTTATGGTTTAAAATGAATTTTGCGATCTTAATTAGCCCTTTCAATAGGAAGTTATCTCAAATTAATATTATGATAAAATTTTAGGATTTATTACCTAGTGTCGTTTTTATATAGGTTATTGGACCATGAATAATTGCGGAATTGCCTTAGATCAAGGCAATAACCTTTTTCTAATTATGCATAAATGTGCTGTTTTTTCCATACTTATCGAGCAGTGAAATTAATTAATTAGACTAAATAGAAGTGAAAAAACTCACAATGTTTGGTGAAAGGACGAACTACTCTTTGACAAATAGTTGAGGGGTAAGGTAAATGTTTTATGCAATAGACATACCCCCCACCCCCACCCACCACCCCCTATTAAAAGAGAAAAAGAGATTTTATGGTTTATTACTTAATTACTTGCACGAATATTTAATTTACGTGTCATGAAATAGTTGGGCGAATGAGCTGGTACCTATGTTATTAGATGTTTCTACTTAGTCCATAATATAGATATAGAACAAACTAATTAGAAGGACAATGATAGTTGGGGTTGAAGATTAAGTCAAATTATTTGATACTCAAACAAGAATTGCATATACCCACACAGATATGAATTGTCACACGGATTGAAATTTGTGTGAAGTATCAAGATTTGGATCGGTACGTAATCAAACACCAATGTAACGTCATTGTAAAATAGACGTATTTTGATCAATCAAGACTAGTTAACTTCTAATTGTAATTAATAAATTATATCGATCAATAATCTAATTGAGGATTAATACATAAGTCTTAATAGAGATTAATTATTTTTCATTGGTCTTAATAGAGATTTTTTTTTTCCATTGGAATGCACCTTACATCTGGATGTACACAAATTTTGTTATTATATTTATCATTAATTATGAATTTGAATTTGGATATTCACCTGTCCCACATATATATATACGTATATATATTTGTAATTCTATTTGGTTAAAGTTAATACAAATTTTGAAATGAATATGAATAAGTTGATTGCATTCATTAGTTCATTTATAACTATAACTCTCGTTTAAGGAAATTAAGCAAGAAAAGTAAAAAGGTTGGAAAGGTCCGCATAAATGCTTTGTAGTTGGAGGTTGATTAATTAGTCAAAAATCGAAACTAAAAAGTTGAGATTTGAAAACTCCATGAATTTAATTTCTAGTTTCCAAGTAAGTATTCAAAAGAAGTAGAATGGCGACGCTCTTTAAATGCAGCTTTTGTATAATTAGCCCCTCCCCTAGTCAGAGTATGTATAAATAGACATCATTTTTCAATTTATTAATTAGATTTAATGTCGATTAAAATGTCAATGCCATCGACGCAATTTTTTAATTCGAAATTATTCACGCGTTGAATTTGACTTTATGGAACATTAACTTTATTAATTTTGACCAAAAAAAAAAAAAATACTTCAATCTTTGAACTTGTTCATAATTACACCTAATGTATGGGTAACTGCTAATCAATGTCTATATTATGCATGTGGTTAATAATTCTATCATACCATTTGAAAAGTCATTTTTACTTTCTTAAAACCAGTTTCTACTGATCTGATTTCATGTCTTTTACTTGAGCTATAAAATCTTCAAATCAATTTCCTAATCTGATAATGATTTAATGTTGGAATTCCACTTCGAACAATCACAAAACTTTAATTCTGTATCGTTAAATTGATGTTGGATCAGGGAATTAGTTTAGGGAGTCAATGGATTTTGGATCGAATCTCAATTTTAATTACTGACAATCGAATATGGTAAATTGACGTTGCAAAAAATTACAATTTACATGTTTTATCAGTAGGATATAATTATTAATAACAATGATCATATATATATTAATTTGTAATTTTGCATACATTATGGTACGATTGTGGAAACATTCAAATGATGGAATTTAAAATGAATTTCTTTTAATGTTTTTTTCTTTTGAAATTTTGATTTATCGAACCCGGATCTATGCATCCACCGTAGATTTTCACTATCTAATGGCTGAAAATAGTTCTTAGTTTCTAATTACAACAATAAATTTTTTATTTTAATATCACTCAATATATATATGTATATATATGTGTGCGTGTGTGTGGACCATTTATTGTGTGTATGTCGACACTACAGATGAGTGACACGTGGTAGAATGTTTTCTTTAAAAATCGTCAAGGGGTATATATATGATGCATTATGCCTGATTCGCACGACTTATGCATGATGTTGTTATATTATATACAAAATGGTTGTTTATAATATGCAGTGTTTGACTATATAAATATATTTGCATATGCATATCTCATTATTAGTTTATGCTGATTTATATTTAAAAATATGCATATATCTTAGTCTCGCATATTTCTGTAATTCCATGGATCTGATCTCCCTGTTATTTTCAATCAAAATTCGACCAAACTAGTTGTTAGACTTACTACAACTTCCCTATCGCGCACTTTCTCTCTTCTCCTAAATTTTTTCGACGTAATCGCATCAACTATTCGTCATCGCTAATCAGATCAAGTCATCAGAATTTTAAATCAAATTAAAGAAATCAATCTTCACCAAATACACAAATTCAACCAAATAAAAAGATAAAATAACAATCGATAACTACAACGAAAAAACCCAGACGCAGTATTATCAACATTAAATTAATGTATCTTCGCGACGACAAGCAACAAAAAGAAATCAAAAGAAGAAAGTATGAAGTAGTAAATCACGTATTTATATTTTCGTATTGTATACAGTTTCATGTAGTTTCATGTTCAATTATATGTATATGAATGTTTATTTTCCGAATCTTATGGGTTACGATTATACCCTTACTACAACAAAAGTAGCGCCCATCAACTTTAAAAATGCGAAAAAAATCTGGACTATAGGATCTATGATGACTGAAATTAGGTATTACATACTACCTAAGATTTGGATATCATATAATCACACATCTATAATATATATAGGTGTATTCATTTCTGAATCAAATCTTATAACAGGAACTAAGACTTATTTAAAACCGTTGAATTTACATATTGGATGATTGTGATTGAAACACGTGACAACCCATTTATTGTCAAATAATCCATCCGAAGGGCATTAATGTAATCTTAAAACTATTTTGTTTGCGTTTCCCTGATTTCACACCATTTTTTTTTTATGTTTTTGACATGTTAAAACATTCCATAATTTATGAGATCATGCGTGTGATTTTGGCGGAAATAGATATGGTAAGATATCATTAGTTATGCACATAGATTAACCTCTCCTAATATCACGCATCATGCGTGATTATTTTAAGTAAATAGATATGCAAATATTTGTATGCATTTACAAATACCATTACGTCATTACAAATATATCATAATTTTCGCAAACATACTTCATCAAACATACATATGTAGCATTATTTTATTACATGTATATCATTATTGTAATACCAATATATCATTATTACAGTAGACTTGTATCATTATTTCTACAAATATAAATACATATCATTTCTTCATTACACATATATCATAATTTTCCCAAACATATACCATTATTCTATTAGAGATGTATCATTAGTTCCGGAAAAATTGTTTCTTCAAACAAAAATACATAACATTTTTCCATTACACATATATCATTATTTTCCCATTACATATGTGATTCTTCCATTAGACATATTTCATTATATTCGCCAAAAAAAAAAAAAAAAACACCAAACACACATACATATCATTATTCCTTTGCACATATATCATTATCTTCCCAAACATATATCATTATTTCCAAATCACGGTAACTACCATATATACATACAAGGTAACTTCCATTATGAGCCGCATTAGAGATTTCATGGGATAATTAATCCCTACATTCATCGTAACTACCATATATACATATACGATTGATTTTTGTATATGACATATATACTCTTTAATGATGCATTTTTAATTGACTAATCATAATAATTTTAATAAGATCATGACCGTCCATTATATCTAATGGTCTAAAATTGATCTTAGTTATGCATTTAGGGTGTGAATGCACCCTAATGCACCTATATATATATATGAGTGTATTCAAATTAGAACCATTTTTTAGTGCAGAACTAAGACCAATTTTTAGTCGTCGGATTTAGAGATCTAACGGCTTGTGATTATGCGACGTGACAACATTAATATAATTATTATTAGCCTTAATGACATTTAGGTAATTCATCAATTAATCGGTTTTGGTAAGTTACAGATTTTATGGAAATTGATTATGTTGATCAAACGTGAGATATTTTTCAATTTTATTTTTCAACAATTTGCGTTTTAATGATATACATTCAACGTTATTTTGATTTACAGTCAACGTTATGATGATTTGAAATTAATATTACATTGAAGTATATTTTCGAGTTAGTAATGGTCCATTTTATTTTCAATGACAGTTGATACACACTCTCTCTCCTAAAATATCTCAAAACTTTAAATTACATATAATTCTCTCGATTTAAATTATTTTTTCACAAACCATATATCATATTAAACGAAATCATAATTGCATAAGTTCACATGAAAAAAATTATTTTTTCAAAAATCATTTTATTGATTATGGATATTGAATAATGAATATAGTAATTTCAGTACAATGCTAATGATGATCAACCTTGAGTAGTAACATATTTGCATTAATAATGGAACATAGCATAACATGGTTGTTATTTATCAGTTGTTTGTTATATTGATGAAGCATATATGCAATAATGATATACTGAATGTAATAAAATGACACATGATATGTCATTGCGATGAGTTATGCCGTAACACACCATATTCAATGATATATGCCGTTGTTCTCATTTTGCTTGTACTGATTTCTATATTATTATGTAGTGAGATATGCTATAAGCTATGATGAATATGATCATATATTATTATTGATATTTATAAAATACATATATAAATCATACATGTGAAATTTTTGCTTATATCATAAGATAATAAATACAGTATGTAACAATGAGTTTGTATTCACAGCTATGTCGATGAACATTGACTAACTAATATTCTTTAATTAATTATGGAACACAAATTTGTACTAAATTTTTTCACTATTTTTCATAAATTTGGGTATAATGACGTTTCGTATCCAATTTAACGAAGAAGACGTGTTGTTTTGGCTAAAGAGACGCTGCCGTGAGTGAGTGGAGATATGCTGCAATTATTATTCCATATTTTTAGACAACCACCAAACTTGAAAACGTGAAAGATATTATGTATGACATTTTTAACCTTTTGATAATTTATATATTCTGTTGTAATGATACACATTTAGTTTAAATCATGACCATTCATTTTTAAATCCAATGGATTTTATTTGGTTTTAGTTATGCAATAAGGATATGATTTGACCCTAGTACACCCATCTTTATAAAATTATTGAATCTGCAGTAGTAAAATGAGAACCCACAAACTTAAAATAAAAATTAGACTCATAATAACCAAACTCAATATATATTATATTGTAGTGCAGAGTGATGATCAAAATCCTACATTCTACCTTTGTATCTCTAGATAAATAGAGAACTCTGATTCTCCTAATAAAACTCCTACATATTGTTTTCTATAATATTTTTCTATGAGATTCTCTCTTCTTCTCATCCTCCTCCTCTATTCTCCAGTTTATAATGCATTATCAATTAGGGGTGGGTCGGTACGATATACAGTACCGAAACTGTCATATCGTATACCGTATTGAAAATGCCGGTATGAGTAAATACCATAACGTTACCTTACCGTATACCGAATTCTGGTATACCAAAATGTCGGTATGCAGAATTTTCAATGTCTTTACCATACTGTGTTTTCAGTATGCCATACCAAAATCCGATACACCGTGAATTACGGCATACCGAATTTCGATACGACATACTGTCATACCGAAATACCGTTTCAGATCGAAATTGTATAATATTATAAATAATTTTTATATTATAAATATTTATTAATACTACAATTATATTTAATATATATTAGATATGCTGTATGGTAATAGAATACGGTATATATCGTTTACCGTTTTATCGGTATATACCATTTACCATTTTATCGGTATATACCGTGTACTGTTTTATTTGTATATACCATAAATACGGTGTATACCGAATTTTCGGTATATCGCGATATACTGAAATTCATACTGTTACCGTACCATAACCTTCCGGTACGGTATCAATCCTTATCGAAAGTTACGGTATATCGAAATTCTGATATTTTCGGTCCGATAAATTTGATATACCGGTACTTCGGTATTTTTCTCCACCTCTGTTATCAATATGATTGTCCTACTTTATTATTGGTGGTATGATAGTTCTACCTCCACTTATTTGGTTCGATTGCGCTAAGTTTATTATTTAGTATTAAATAACTTTGCTTTTATTTGCAGTTGAAATTATTAAAAGAAATGGTCCGACTGCTTCAATTTCTGTTATATCTATAACATGGTAAAGTGCCTTGTGTCTATAATTGGTTCGATTGTGTTAATGCTTTGATCGTTGATTCTGTTGACTGTCGTCACAAATTTAATTAGACAATCGTTTTTTTTTTTTACTGCAATTGAACGTTAAAATAAAAAATTAATTGATCATATAAACAAATATCTTATATTCGATTAAATATTAAATCTAAATTAAGTCGATTCCTTATTAGCCAATTACATGTCTTTGATATATGAATTGCTCTCTTGTCGCAATTAGTTAATATATGAAAAATTAAAGGCACTTTCTATTGTAATGATTATATTGATTTCTGTTTTCTTTATTCTTATTATCGACACACAATTGATAATAATGATTCATGTAAGTCATTGTATTATATGTTTGTTTTCAGAAGAAACATAATAAATTTGTAATTTTTAATAATCTGGAAGATTATTAAAAATGGATCGTTCATGTTCTTAATGAAACATAACGATATCTCATAATATGATGATGTTTTTTATTTATGAATATATCCCTTTTATACATTGCCACTATATTGACTTAAATTATTGCTCTGAAGTAGCATAATTAATATTAAAAAAAAATATCACCATGTCTTTGAAGAGCAATTTATATTTTAGGTGATATATGTTTATCCTGACGGAAAAAAACATAGCTTTATTAAATTCCTATTTGTGGAAAGTCCAATCCCTCAAGGAGTGACTAAATCGTATATACCTACTGGCTACTGTATATGCACCACAAAAAATTGAAGTCTCTGATAGACTAAATAAAGTTGATGCCCCTTGATGCCAAAAGCATGAGAGATTTATTGAGGCTGGCTATGGATAAATATAAGTGAAATACAAAATCAGATAAAATGGCGGCTTTGGAGGCCAAATGGTTGTACTATTTTTCCCTTACTAAAATTTTCCTCACGAGATTTTTAACAAAGCAACTAGTGCAATACTTAAGTAAATGTATGTCGTGTATCCTTTTCTTCTGCCGTTTTATTTTTCCACAGGATTTTTTCGGAAAAGTTTTCAAGGAAGGATGATCTCTATCTTAATCATCATACACTTAGCGAGAAGCACGCCACCTATTATTATGTAGACAAAATCCGTTTTCGTTAGTAATCTTTCAGGTATTCTTTCATGATTTACCAGTACCTGCAAGCGTACCTTCGATATTTTGCAGAGCTCAAGATGACAAATTTTTTTTTTTTTTTCTACAAGACGATTTAGAGGGTATTTATCTTTCAAGGATATTTCCATGCTTATTTGCAACGTTTTTTCATTCCTTATTATTGAAGATGTTATCTGATATGATTCTAAATTGATGTGATTGTATATTTCTCCAAAGATTGATTCATATTCACGCAGTGAAAGTATCCAACAAGGAAAGCAGTTGTTTGGGCTTCAAGAAAAGATTCAAGGCTTGAAGACTATTTAGGAAGATCAACTTTCGTTCACAAAGTATAGGAATTCATGCTGAATTAATTCATCTCACACAATGTAGTGAGTGTTGTCTTCTCGGATTTGCTACCCTAGCTATATTCTTCTTGGTACATGTTCCATTATTAGTACTAGTAGTAGAGTGTTTTGTGAAGTAGACACTATTGAGCTTTATTTGTTATCTTTTATAAATAACTTTGCAGACACGTGTTTATTGAGGATTATGTGGTGGCATGGATCGCGTCTATGGTGTGCGTGTGCGGATACACATCTAGCAATGTACCGTTGGTGGAGTTTTGAGAAATTACTAGGTGTAGTATGAGGAAGTCTTATTCTAATCCTTTGTAATTAACTTCAAGTAGTTGATTGTTTTTCTTAGGCGAGGCCCCCCAAACATAGGTGATTCACCAAATTGGGTTTTCTTGTGTTATTTAGATATTTTGATTTGTTTATGTTTGTGTGTTTGTCTTTATTCTCATAGTACACATTGAGGTACTCGTATTGCCGCATGTTCCACGAATTAGCCAATCTTTCACCACCAAACTCGTTTTGTTTTTTGTTATTTGTTAAGTCCTGCTTTGTTAAGATGATATATTCTTAGTGTAAATTTACTTTTTGATATGTCCTTGTCTATTTATTTATTTGCTCTCGTTATTTACTTTATGTCTAGCTAACTGTATAAGTATGGGTTTGGGCATGATGAAATAAGAAATGAACTTATAAATTGCAAGCTCTGTTTTTGGTTCAACAATCTAGTAAGTGCTTGATCTTAATCTAATATGAAATTTATATGTTTATGCACGATTCTCATTTCTCACGTTAAATTCAATTATCATATCTTTGTATAGAGTGATGACCAAATTCCAAATCTTCCATTTGTATCTCCCTATAAATAGAGACATTTGATCCTTATAATAAAGCTCATATTGTTCTCTATAATTTTTTTATAAGTTTCTCTCTTCTTCTCCTTTATTCTCCACACTACAAAAAAACTTTGTTTAGCGAGCATGATTATGCTCGCTAAAGCGTAAAATGTGGTCGGTAAAGGCGATGTACCGAGCATATATCGAGCACTAACTGTGCTCGGTAAAAAATTTGTTGGTAAGTTTCCGAGCACTTGTGCTCGGAATATATCACCATTGCCGAGCACGGGTAGTGGTCGGTAACAGTTACGACCACACACATACGACTAACGCAGACGACCAACCGCAACCCCTTTCTGGAGCACATACGGTACTCGGTGACTCGATATCTTTCCGAGCACCTACTGTGCTTGGTAGTGTCAATGCATCCCGAGCTTGCATCATTTGTTGCTAAGTCGAACCTATACCTAACACTACCAGTGCTCGAGAATTGTAAAAAAAAAATTGATTACCGAGCACAGGTGGTGCTCGGTAGACTTCACTGGATACAATTTTTTTTTCTTTCTGATCTATTTTTTAGTTTTATTTTAATCAATCAAATTAATATTTATTAACTAAAATTCAATACAGATTATTGAATATATATATAAAATTAATATTTGAAATAAAATAAATTTTTTATAATTAATAATATAAAATTAAGTTACAACCGCATGCTAATCTATTTGTTTCTAATTTTTTCGATAGAGTTATTCTATTTTTGTAAACTTGCCAGGTCTCTTTTGACCTGTCGTGCCTCATCTACCCAATTGCGTGCCTCCTACGCATCCATTTCTTCCATTTTGTGCATGATGGTCATGTTCTGAGACTCGAATTGTCGTCGAATGTCCTCTACTCGACGATCGGCGAGCTCATCGATATGGCTAGGTTCAACTCTGCCGGATCGGCTTGCAGAACTAGAAGAACTTGCAACGGAGGGGAAGTAGAGGCTCATCGCCTGTCCAACTCCGATAATTTGTATTCTCTTCGTTGGAGGCCCGACAACCTCTAAAAAAGTAGAATCGAGGTCGGGGCTCTCTTCTCCCTCAACACATCTTCCACATACTCTTGCCATTACTCATTCATTTGTAAAAAAAATACATAAGAACATTTTAATTAAAATTATTTAAAAATAATTGTTAAAGAATTTAAAATGAGTATCAATATCTACTTGTATATCCGTCCCGCGCTGCGAACACATAATTCCCTGTGAATCCAGCTTTTTGGTGAACTTGTGCGTCATTTCGAAGACTTGCCAAAAAGGATGACGGTTCCCAGAATTCTCTTTTGCCTTAAAGAACAAAAATTAACTAAAAAATAAAAAATAAAAGAAATTAAAATTGAAAAGAAAACTAAACTTACCAATTTTCTGCTGTCTCGGTGAAAGAAACTGACCCGCCACTGTATGTGGCGGGCGCATTCTTTTGTCCATGTCTCTAATTGTTGGAGCATCTCATTGAACTTTGGATGACTTCCGGCTTCTTCCAGTTGTCAGTATAAGTTTTCCAGTTTTCATCTGTGAAATAGAGGGGCATCTTCATCTTATGCATCACCTAATTAATCTAGTCGCCGTATCTAGTTTTGCACTTCTTCACCCAAAGTTCTTTTATGACGGCTTCATAATAGGCCTTGATGTTAGCCACTTTCTGAAAAAAAAAAGAAGCATTTAATTTGTTAAATATGTTGACACAATGCCAAAACAATGTAAAACACACTTACCTTAAACTCCTCCAAATAAATACCCAAGTATTCATCGGACAATGTCTTTTGGCTGTATCCTTTTGAGTCCACAACCTTTTTGAAAGCAGAGTTACACAACTCAGCCGCAACTCTACCCATCAATCATTCAATAAAGTTAGTAAATTCAAAAGAAATAATACAGTTTAAAAATTAAAATAAACTTACAATTCATTTTTTTTATCTTTAAATACTTGCAACCATATTGATCTTTCTTAGGCTCATTACGGGCTGTGTCTGAGGAGGTGTATCTGCCCCTGTATCTGCATCTGGCTCTAAAGGCGTACCCGCCTCTAACTATGACAGGCCCTCCTCTTGTTCTGTGGAAAATTCTATTTATGGTTGTAGATAAGATATGCGTTGTGAGGCCCCGCATCCCATACACGATCCTTTTGTCATTTCCAACCTTGAAATATTATGAAGGATGCAT